>JADRCD010228682.1:11408-53239 GCA_019843815.1 Montemys delectorum
AGAGAGAGAGAGAGAGAGAGAGAGAGAGAGAGAGAGAGAGAGAGAGATTAAGCTCAGGAATATTTGCATGTTTTAAGTGTGTTTATCTTGAGTATTGTAATATAAAAATGGTGTGAAATGAAGATGATACTTGCATAGTTGGATCTGCCTCTTCTGGAGCAGTTCTATTACAGAAAAATAATACAAGCCATATAGAAGAGGCCGGGAGATGTTAGTAGTGAAAGAGCGTTTGCTGCTCTTGCAGAAGCACCCAGAGTTGGGCAGATGGTTACAGCTGTCCATAACTCCAGTTCTGAAGGATCTCGTGCCCTGTGGCCTCTGCAGACACAGGCATGTACACAGTGCTTATACATACACGCATACATAGAAAAAATACACAGCCGAAACTCACTGTGGCGATGTTTTCTTTGACTCTGTATCCAAAGTATTTCAGTGCACAGCTGATGTAAAAAGTATTGAGATACCTCATGGTATCTATTAACTCTTGGAAATAGGATGGGTATTTCACTGCTGCGGACTCGCCATACTTCACGCACTCATTATCCGCAGGAGGCCTGCAGTTGTCATAATGAATCCCACAAGCCTACAGTACCTTCCATTTGCCTTGCTGTAAGATGAAGTGGACAATCCACGAATTGCTTTCTTCAACAGAATCTTTTATCGCTGAGCACTTTCAGTGCTTGCTGCACAAGATGTCTACTTAAGAAATGTACATATATAAGTTACTGATTTCCAGTAAATTTAAAAATTATTGCCTGAAAATTATTTTCACTAAAAGTAACTTTTGATAGGACAGTGAAGGAGAAGAAAAAGTGTAGCCTATCCCATTGCTGTGTAGATGAGCATTTCTGGCAGCTTATAGCTTGCTGAGGGGAAGTGTGTACTCTGGAAATACGTGCCATAGTGTCGTGTTCAGGAGACACTGCTCTTTTAAGATGAAATTAGTTTCATATAAGTGGCATTTTGGTAGGAAATACTGTTTTTTGTTTAAAAAAATCTTGATTACTCTTCAATGATTAAAGCAATACTCAGCAAAAATAATAGTAGTATTCTTAGTTTTCTGTGCTATCAACCATTGAAGTGTTGTAAACATCAGGATTTCTTTCTTGTTCCATGCACACAATGGGTGTGTTTGAACCAGGGGAGGGGGGGTTCCAGGTATAAAACTATCCTAGGATGTTTCCCCTTTATCTTCCTGTCTTTTCTACTTGAGGATCATCTAATACTTAGTGAACTAAACAGAAGTCTCAAGGTAAGACTGCGCCCAAGGTTCTGGGGAAGCGGAGAAGACACCCCAGTCTTTGTCACTCGTTGTCTCTCTGTCAGGTCAGAGGAATCCCCTTTGCTATGGATGACAGGTTTGTGTGTTTATGAAAGCACAGATGCTAAATTAAATGGCTATTGTAGCTTTCTGAACCCCAAAGAGAAGCTAACAGAACCAGAGAAGCAGATGGAAATCTGGATTTGATGAGGACTCCTTTAAAACTTACATGGACCCTTGTCCAGACCCTTCCACCCTCCCTTCTTTTCTTGTACTGATGCCTGGTGCATGCTGGGAGTGAGCTATCCTTCTGGCCCCTAGGTGAGCACACAGGACTTGTACGAGTATAGGGTGGTGAGATCTGAGCATAGAAGTGCGAGTTCCTTCTACAGTGCACGACGGGAGTTATAGTTTTGTTGTCACTTTATTTCCAGGGATTATATAAGTAGTGCTGTCTACTAAATTCATCTTTTACAGTCCAACAAATGGTGTGTTATATTAAGATCATTTTTAGGAAGTTTATCATTTTGTGAATCTGTATATGGAATTAGAACAAAGGACTGCTGATAAAAATGAGATGTTTATTTTTAAATTACAGTGGTGTATATCTGAATAAAGATTTCTAGACACTCTTGTTACTGGTCATTGATTGTGTTTGTGTAAATTATTTTGACCTTAAGTACTAACCAAATGCTTATTATATATCTAAATTTAGAGAATGTCATTTAACTCCTTGAACTGTTTAAAAAGGATAAATCTGGAAAATAAAGTTAGCACATGCTAATCTGCAGATGTTTCGTATAATATTAGCAACCATACTGCTAAGTCTTTATTTGCAGTTTGCAACCTTGCACTGCAATAATAACATACCTGAGGAGATTAACCGATAAGGAGAAGAGGTTTATTTTGGCAAACACGTCTGGGGGTTCCAGTTTGGAACCCCGTAGCCTTGCCTTTGGCCTCTAGTGGGAGCCGCATACTAGAGTAGCAGCACGTGCTGAGGAAAAGCAACCAAGCAAATGCGACATACCGTGCTTACCTCTGCATCCAGGATGTGAAGAGAGGGAAGAAGACCAGAGTCTCATGTCCCTTTCAGAGTGTTCCCTGGTGACTTGTGTACCTCGCATGAGGTACCACCTCAGAGAACCACTGGGACCAAGTTGTAAGTATATGGCTCTTTGTGGAGGCATTCGGCATCCAAATGCTAGCATCTCTGACGCAGCTTGGGAAAACGCACTGTAACTACAGTTGTCGGGCACATACTTAAGAAATCGTGCTAAGCTGGCTAGGGGTAGTAGATACTTTAATCCAAAATTGGAAGTCGTTACTCGGACACCTATAATCTAGGTTATAAAAAGGCAGCTAGGGATGGTGTAGTGACGGGAAATATATGACTGAAGTGGCATACAGAGTTTCCTCACTGTAACATCTGGGTATGTTACCTCTCCCTGATGGCTCTGGAAGGGGATTGGGTCACTCTCCTAGTTCATTTAGTGTCTGTTGTCATGTATGGACAGTAAGAAGGCCACCATGACTAGATGACAAGCCTCCAGGCACTTTATCTTGGACTTTACTCCGGAAGTGCTAGAAATAAGTTTGTTCATAATCCAGCCAGTTTATGATATTTTATTATTGTGCTGGAATGGACTTAAACATCTGGATATAGGTAATCACTAATGTTTTTTCAACTGAAGAATCTAAGAGCCAATGTTTCTGCAGTTGTCTTGATCTTCCTCTTAAGACAGAACTGACCAACCCTGAGGATTGTCTGCAGATGCATTCAATTTGAGAAGAAGGCAAAGACATGACACTGTCTATCTGTCTGTCTGTCTGTCTGTCTGTCTGTCCGTCCCTACTCTCTCCTGTAATGAAAGCTCTAAAAGTGGCTGGGAGCAAGAATAAGGATTCCCAGCTTCTTGGAGCAGGTGCCTGTGGGGTCCTTAGACAACCAGCTGTAACACCACTCACAGGTTGAGCTGTAGGAGGTGTATGGGAGGTTTCTCTGGATGCCATATGGAAAAATGATGCCCCTGCCCCAAACACAGTAATGAAAGTATGGTCTTGCTGGGTTAAGAAACATTTTGGCGACTTTCACACTATAGCAAACTCTCTCTCTCTCTCTCTCTCTCTCTCTCTCTCTCTCTCTCTCTCTCTAACATACATATAAAAATAAAAAAAAAAAGAAAAGAAACATTTTGGCACCCCTTCTAATGGCAGATGCTACATGGCTATCATTCCCTTAGTTCACGAGGTAAGGGGGCTTTCCCGCAGGTTAACCAATAGTTGCTGTGACATGGCGTCTGAAAGTACTGCATTATTACCTTACTCCTGTTGCTGTGGGCAAAATGCCCAGTTTACACACAGGCTTTTGTAACCCAGCCATGACCCAGAACTGTTAAAAAGAATGCCCTACAAATGCATCCGGGGAGAGGGAGCACATATCTCTCCTTGCTCACGTGTGGTAGGTGAGAAGCCAGAAGCACATTGCTGCCCACAGTTCAGCCCGGTTCTCACCAACTAAAATGTCAGTCTACTGGACACTGCCTCAACTCATCTGAAAACCGGTAAGAAAACACAGAGAAGCAGTTGTGGGTGGAGGGAGGACTGGAGGATTTTAAATAAAGCCATAGAAGCAGGCATACCAAAATAAGATGTTTGTTCATTCGGATTCTTTTCCTGAAGTTTTATAGTCCTGTTTATGTTTTTGCTTTGGTAAAAGCTCAGGATAGGGCAGGTGACTTTATAAAGGGAAGTCAAGAGGTTGCGAAGACCACAGTGAAGTAAATATATGACCGTCAAGTTGTTCTGTGGAACACATAATTTCTCAAGTATTTCCCTCCATTTTCTCAACTGAGCCTCCATCTTAGGATATCGGTGTTTTCTTAGCAAAGGAGGGATCTTGGGCAGAATGGTGAACATAAAAAGACACGTTAATATACTGATCTGTACAGAAAGCTTTGCGAATATGTAAGTAAAGCTCGATACTAGAGTAGAAGACCATGGCTTTTGGAAAGTGTTAGGGTAGTTTTCTGGGTTTTTTTTCCTATCTTCTCATCTTCACAAGATGAAAACTGAAAAGTCAGTTTTCAGACAAGTTGATGGAGTATCCAGTAGATTGACATGTTAGTGGCGAGAACTGGGCTGGCCGGTAGACAGCAATGAGCTTAGCCACCATCAACTTATGTTAACAGTTAGCTTTGTAAGTGTGATGTCTTCCTGTGATGGGTTTATTGGATGAAATAATTCTTAATGTCCCTTTCTAGCATTATTGGTTTCACAGTGTTTAGAAGATAAATACCTGGGTATACGTACATAAAGACACTTGAGAAGAAGTTCCGTGTTACCTGAGAGAATGGGGAAACGAAGAATAATTCCGCTGTGCATTTCACTTCTGAGGACAATGTCCATGGTACCCCATGATTCATGGCAACTGTTCAAATCACAGAATCCAAAGCTCTGGGGGGCTCTTAGATGATTTATTGTCACATCGTACATGCAGATTCTTTTACAGATTGACCAGTTGCAAGGTACTGGGTAGCTTCCTTTGGCATGTTCTGACAGTCTGGGTGAACTCAGTTACATTGGCCCTCACTAGAGTCAGTCTCTATAGTTAGTCTGGCAGCATTGGTCTTGCTCACAGCACACATCCTTCAAGTCCTTGGCCAACACCCCTACTATCACCAAGTGAGCATCCTTAATCCTTGCCTTGGATTATCCGACCTGCATCCAAGGAGAACTTAGTGAGCTGTCAGAGGTTGGAGATTTTGGGCAGTTGAGAGAGAGCCGATGGCTGTCGTGCTTCCCTTCATAGAAAATGCAAACTCAGGTCAGTCACCCACATTGAAGAACACAGTACCTCAACTGTTAGCAAATGGACATGTTTTTGTTGAATGCTTTGCAAATATTTTATGTATTTAACACTTATAGCCAAGCTGGGCTTAACACACCTAAAAATATTATAATTCTATCTTTGTATTAAGGAATCAATAGCACCATTTTGACACATTTAGAAAATGAAATGTTCACAGCTCCCTCTTAGGACTTTGTGTTCGAAAGTAAAAAGCCAACCATAGTCTTAGCTGTGTAAATTAAGGTACTTATACTTTCTCCTCCAAGTCTTGCTTTGGGTTAATGACTTGTGATCCAGAATACTGGAAATCTGGGTTTCTTTCATATGGTGGTATTCCATACTCCTCCAGGTTGTTATTAAAGCTACGTATGTCCCATTAATCCAAAAAGCTTTCAACGGCCATGGATGTAAACTTCTTATCTGACAGAGTGTCAACAAGAACGTCTCAGATAATGAATCTTAGCCAGAAAACCCCTCCTAGTAAATGTTCCTTTCTTAGGATTCACCAAGCTGTTCTGTGTCCTAACAGCATCTTTATTTCTTAGCATCTTTTCCCCTCTCAACTGAGATATAGTCTTTGTCTCTACCTCTCCTCATTTCACTTATCCTGGAGTAATGTAGCCATCCACTATTCACAAACATCACGAGAAATAAGCAAAGATGTACAAGCCAGAGTACTCACAGTGTAATCTAATTCTAGTGGATAATTTTAAAAAGTTGGCTTGAAGATGAATGGAAAAATAGTGCCTCCAATAAGAGATATAATAAACTCTTTAGATTTTATATAATTTATAGTTATAAATGTATAGCTTATATACACTGGACAGAAGAGTGAAGAATTTAAAACCTGGCAGGACCAGCTTGAGGTTTGAGGATTAGCTGTGGAGTTGCAAACATGTCTTCCATGTTTTAGGATGATTTTTATCCTCTGAGCTACGTACCAGGAAGCTAGCCAAGTAGCAGGGGTAGGTACTCTGCAGAAGATCTTCACCTGCATCTGTCCAGAGTAAGAAAACAAGGAACTCAGATGAGAGCTGAGACTGCTCCACACTGCATAACACTCGGCTGAGTATCTTAGCCTTTCTCATCGTGTGCTAATCTCCTCCTTGATGTGTGCATCTCCACCCTGGCCTGGCCATTCCTTAGTCAAACATGTCCTTTTCCTCCACCTCAACCTTAAAGATTGGTGCATCCTTCAAACTTAGCTGTGCTCCCGTGAAGCTTTCCTTGCGCATTCTTGGCATGAGTCCGCTTTCCCCTTTCCTGCCCTGGAGAGCTTACCATCTGTAGGTATTTGGCACAGGCTGTGTGTGGTTACTTGCCTTTTCTCCCCAACTGAAAAGTTTCCCTCTGAAGGGCAGCACTGTGCTTAATTCATTTCTGATTCTTGTATTGTAAGTATGGGCTCATCAGTGAGAATCGACAAGGAGAAAAGAGTTCCTGGAAGGGTTTATTTCTGGGAATACTTCGCTGTTAGTGAATCATGCCCTTCAAAGTGGCTTTCCACGTAGGCCAAATCCCCTCTAAGCGATGCTATTTTAGTTTCTGAAAGGAAAAGTAGATATTAACTTTCACCTACTCATTTTCAGGCTTGAAGTGTATCAATAGCTGCCCTCAAACTGTGAGCCACCTTAGAAGGCTGGCAGAACTGGCAGATAAGAATGTGGGATCCTAATATTAATTGACCTTGCCCTCTCTTGTTCCAGCAGTCTGGCTCCTACCCGTGCTCACCACCAGGGCTCAAATGCCTCTGCCATGTGTCCCCATACTCTGTAACATCCCAGTGGCTATACCATCTCATTGAATGCTGCAACTGTTTAAAGAGAAGAATATGCTAGTAATTGTAGCTATTCCCAATGATAGGCCAATAAAGGTCTCAGTAGCTCATGTGACTGAAATGAAAGTCACAACTGTCTAAAGTTCCCCCAATAACTGGGTTGCTTGGTTCCCTTCAGGCAGATATTTTGGATTGGGTAATTTGTCAAGGGAGAAATGGACTAGAGAAACCTCTGCTTGGGTTTCCAAATTTGCTGGGAAAGTGTGCACTAAAGGCTCCTTTCACAGGAGCGCCATAACACTTGGAGAAACATGGGTAAGGGAAAGTTGCTTTTAAAAGTAAAGGGGGCTGTATTCCCTGAAATGCTGGCAAGCAAGTCATTTTCATAGAACATCATACCACTTCCTAAATGTTAGTGAAAATCAAATTGCTAGAAATCCTTTCATTGCATTTAGAGGTTTTTAGCCAGTGGGTACTCATCTGAAGCTTGTCAAGCAACAGGGCATGACGTTTACATGAGTCGGTGACAGTTATGGTTTAATTCACGTGTTTTCAACAGTTTCTAAAACGTGTTCAAATAATGAAGAATCTGAACATCCACATTTAACTCAAGTGACACAACTTCCTTCTTTAGAAATAACATAACTTTGCATTTTCTGTTCTACATGGAAATTTTAATTTCTGCCTCCTACATAATTGTTGTGAGACCATTTGCAACATGAAACAAAGCTCACCTAACTTCTAAGAAGCAAATGAGAGAACCTAACTAAGGCAAAAATGCTACAGTGTGGAAAATGGATTCATAAAGGTCATTGCAAAGCATGATGGGCAATGAAAATCTGAGTTTTGTTTTTCCTATAAAGGGTCAGATAGAGATTTTAGGTGATATAGATTGTATGGTTTTCTGTTGAATTCAGTGCTATGCTAGTAGCTTGCAAATAGACAAAAATCAACAACAACAAAAAAAACTCAACCAAATTAAAAAAAAAAACATGAGTCTTAACATTACAATAAAAATTGTTTGAGTTAATTATGATAGTAATCAAAGTCCTTAATTAAGATTTGCTCTTTATAGTATGCCTGAGTCTTGAAAACTATTTTTTGGAGATTTAAATTTAGTTTTTTGGAGAACCCTATGGGAAAAGTTTTTAAATGTATGTAGTTTTATATGCCCTAGTTAGCTTCAGATGTCAGCTAGACACGTCCCCCAGTGGTAAGAGGGAGTCTGGATTAGAGACTGCCTTGATCAGACTGACCTTTGAACTCTGCTGTTTGGCATTTCCTTGATTACTAATTGATGTGAGGGCCCAGCCCACCATCCATAGGCAGGGGGCCTGGGCTGTATGAGAGCTGAGCAGACTGGAGAAGCAAGCTAGGAAACAGTGTTCCTCATGCTTTCTGTGTCACACTCTGCCTCCAGGTACCTATCCTGAGTTCCTGATGTAGCTTTTCCTCATGATAGACTGGAACCTCTAAGATAAAATAGACCTTTCCCTCTTCCATGTTGTTTTTGGTCATGATGTTTATCACATCAAAGAAACTAGAGACTATATGCATCTCAGTGACCAGATATAAAAAAAAAAATGATTGGAATATAGACTGGCATGATTATTAACTTAAAACATCACCCTGATAGCCCATTTGTTTGTAACATTCAGTCATTGGATTTGTCTGTGCTCAAGTCACTGTTCCCAGCCACCAAACTCATGAGATGTTTACAGACTTTAAGGGGAAAAGCAAATATCTCTTGGACATAGAATGACAAGAGTTCTTCTGTGTCATTTCAACCAAAGAACTTAAAATTTAGAAAATCTCTTTGGGTTTATAGATGGTCATAAAATATTACTGAAACTAAGACTGCCATGGCCGGAAGAGATATCAATCATGAATATGCTATTTAGTAACCAGTACAATTTGTATATTAGTTATATAATATACAGTTAGTTAACCAGGTATACAAAACAGGTCAGGTTAAAAGTAGGCACTATGAGAAGATAATTTTCAAATTATGGTCATATCTGAGTCATATATAAAATACATTGTTATCCATGTTTCAAAGACAGGACAAAGGAAGCACACATCTAGAAGATTTTTATCATCTATAACTATAAGATTTTGGAGATAGCTTCAATAAACAGTTTCAAAGAGGTGAAGCCTCTCTGAGTATTTTCTTGAAGTAACCATTTAGGTGGAAAATAAGATTATTCAATCTGACTGAAGATGAAATATCTGTCATTTTCAACACAATAAAAGCAATTATTAAATTGGATATAAATATGTAGATGGGACTTTCAAGTCCATTTTCAAAGTACAGTGAAGATAATTATGAACAGTGTGATTCTGCATTCTTAGAATTGTTCCTCGGTGCTTCAACCTGAGGTAACAAAACCCCGTTCCTCTAGCCAGTATGGAACGATCCTGCTAGAACCAAAAGGACTTCACATTTCCAAAGCGAAGCTGATGTCTGGATAGATAAGACAAAACCCAGACTTGAGACACACGAGGTGAGCCAACGCCAAGAAATGTGATTGGCAGAATTCTGTCTTCCTAGCCCTGGTCAAGCCAGAAACTGGAAACAACCCAGATGTCCCTCAACAGAGGAATGGATACAGAAACTGTGGTACATCTACACAATGGAGTACTACTCAGCTATTAAAAACAATGAATTTATGAAAATCTTAGGGAAATGGATGGACCTGGAGAGTATCATCCTGAGTGAGGTAACCCAAACACAAAAGAACACACATGGTATGCATTCTTTGATAAGTGGTTATTAGCCCAGAAGTTTGGAATACAGTAAGAACAACCTACAAACCACAAGAAACTTAAGAAGAAGGAAGACCAAAAGGTGGACATTTCATTCCTTCTTAAAAAGGGGAACCAAATACCCACAGAAGGAGTGGCAGAGATTAACTATGGAGCAGAGACTGAAGGAAGGACAAGCATATAGCTATCTCCTGAGAGGCTCTGACAATACCTGATCAATACAGATGTAGAGGCTCACAGCCATTCATTGAACTGAGTACACGGTCCCCAAAGAAGGAGTTAGAGAAAGGTTCTCTAACTGAAAGGTGTTTGCAGCCCCTTAGGACGAACAACAATTACTAACTAGTACCCTCAAGAGCTCCCAGGGACCCAACCACCAATCAAGAACTATACATGGTGGGACTGAATGTTCTGGCAGCATGTGTATAGTAGAGGATTGCAAATTCGATCATCAATAGGAGGAAAGGACCTTGGCCTTGTGAAGGTTTTGTGCCCCAGTGTAGGTGAATGCCAGGGCCAATAAGTGGCAGAGGGTGGGGTGGCAGGCATGGGGAGGGGGAAGGCAAAAGGGGTTTGTTCTTGTTGTTGTTTGTTTGTTTGTTTGTTTGTTTTTGGAGGGGAACCTGGGAAAGGAGAAATTTACATGTCAATAAAGACAATTTTAAAAAAATAAAGATAAAAAAAAAAAAAGAAAAAAGAAAAGAACTATGGCGTATTTAAAGAGACATTCAGTCCCTCCGAGCACGGAAGGTCTGTCCTTTGGGTCTAACTAGGTCAGATGCTGGGGATCTTTGAAGCTGATTCCTGCAATATTGTCAGGCAGTCTGGTGTCATGGCAAGGTTTTGACCTTACCCTAAGTAGATTCCTGGACCAGATGCCTGGAAACAGCGCCAAGCCTTTCTGAATCTGTCACAGATCATTTATGAAAATTGATTTTAACCAGTTATAAATTGTTTGCTATGGCTTTCCATGGTAAAGGAAAAACGATTGCACTGAGTCTACATGGTTTGATCTCAGGTGATATTCCCAAAGAGGAATGACAGAAGCTTGCAAAGAAGAAATGTAAACTTCTTGGGTGTGTTACTGATATATGTATCCCCAACCCCTCCCTCTTACCCTCCTCCCTCCTTCCCTCTTCTCCCTCTTCTATCCTACTTTCACTTCCAAGAAACAAGAGAGCCACCTTTTTATAAGAAAGTAAAATGTCTTAAAATTTTTAGGTAGAAAATTTTGTACATTTTCACCATGTGGCTATAAACACCAACATAGAACTCTATTTGCATATTAAAACAGACACTGCAGACACATGATCCAACCTTCAGCAGTGTTCAACTGGTAAGTGCTCAAATGTCAACAAAGATGCTGATCGGTAATGTATCTGTGGAAAACATTAAGGAAATTGGAGTATGACCTAATGGACAGTAATTACAAAGATATTACAAATCTAATTACACATGTAATGTCTGGAAACTTTGTGCTGTCTCAGACCTCGACAGCCAGACGGAGTACTTCGCAATCACACAATGGCATCATAATCCTGCAATTGGCTGTTCTGTGTATGGGCCTAGAGCTAATTCACGCTGATGACCTCTTTTAAAATTATTTATTTGGCTTTGTAAGAACAACTCTAAAGTAGAAGTGTGTTGTCTTTTCTGTTGCTGTCTTTCTTTTTCCAATTTGAAATGCAACCAGCTGTTTCTGGGGAATAAAAACTGAACCATGAAATACAATGGCTCTTTCAAAGCTCCAACCCGTAGGCAGCTCACAATTAGCAACCTTGAGTATGATACTGGAAATCACCAATAAAAAAAATGCTGAACATTCTACATTACAAAACATCAAATGGTATGCAATCGAGGTCCCTTTAAAAGGCAAGCTGCTCTTTATAAATCTGCCAATAAAATGACTAGGATATTGTTCTAAAATCAGTATGTAAAATTTTCCAAAAGTCTTTTAAAAAAAAAATCTGTCAGTGGCAGTGTTCACCAGTTCCTTCTATGAGGCTTCACAGATGCCAGATGTGATGGTATGCCCATTTTGTGGGTATCTGGCATATCGCCACCATTATAACGTTATCTGTCGTGCAGCTGTATTTTCTAGGAGGCTTGTAGAAAGATTGCCTGCAACGTGAGGATGATGTCCAGCTTAGCTCAGTCTCTAGAGACTGGATTCTGTGTATAGACTGCTCAGTGGTGACACACGGTGGGCCCACAGTAATTTCTGCTAAGTGGGAATTCCACTGGGTCTCTGGCAGTACTCAGGAAACTGGGGATAAGCTGGACTCTGACCAGCACATACACTGACAATGCCTAAGGAAGTGTTACTTTGATGTAATAACATAGATCACATCTTTAAGACAAGGCATGTCCAGGATTTATGCGTCTACACCTATAACATTTGTATCTTAGCTGCTCACCAACTTACTAATATGGAAAACTAAGTCAGCTCAGATCTGACCATAGAAACTCAAGTCTCACTTCGCTCAGAAGAAAAGTGCTCTAGGCTAGACCAGTCCATCTACCATAGGAACCACCGGCTTAATGTGGCTCATGACCACCCGATGTAAACATGCTTAAACTGTTAATTTAGAAACAGTATAAAATGAATTCAAATTATCTTATTAATTTTAGTGTAATAATATGTGTATAATGGATTAAAATATCATTAATTTCATATTTCATATTTCCTCTTTAGAAGGTAGCTAATAGAAAATTTAGAGATACATGCATGGCTATGGGAATGGTGGCATGTGCTTAGAACCCCAGGTCCAGGGGAAGTGAGGCAGGAAGATAGCTGTGTAAGTCTGAGGTCAGTCTGGGCTACAAAGTGAATTCAAGGCCAGCCTGGGATATATAATAAAACCTTGTCTCAGAATTTATTTTTACATGTGTAGCTTATCAAATTTTTTAATATAAGCACTTATTTCAGAGGATAACTTTGTAAACCTTCTATTCTTTCTCTTACTCATGCACTGTGATGGGGAGAGGGCTAACAGTTTGAGAAACCCGCTACAATCACAGGTGGACCTTCTTTCTAAATAGGGGAAATAGCTGCAGACTACCCTCTGTGGTAAAAGAACCCCATTATGCTACATGCCTGATCTTGAAATAAAAACCAATAATGAAATGTAACTGTCCTCTCTCACTTTTTATTTTATTTTATTTTTTTATTTTTGGCTTTGACTTTTTGGCAATAGATACAAAGTTTCTCTTTCTAGTCCTGGATAATCTTGGAACTCACTGTGTAGACCAGGCTGGCCTTGGGACTCAAAGAGATCCACCTGGCTCTGCCTCCTACCACTTTGTAACTGCAAATTTCATTATTTCCTGAAATTAAAAATAATGTTTTGTTTTGTGACTACATTACTGTGGTGGTTTGAATATGCTTGCCCCATGGGAAGTGGAACTATTAGGGGTGTGGCCTTATTGGAGGAGGCATAGCCTTGTTAGGAAAGGGTAGTCAGTGTGGAGGTGGGGTTTGGGTGTTTTATATGCTTAAATCTGGTCAGTGTGATCCAGTCAGTCTCCTGCTGCTTCCTTTGGATTGAGACATAGAACTCTCAGCCCCTTCTCCAGCACCATGTCAGCCTACATGCCGCCATGCTTCCTGCCATGATGATAATGGACTAACCCTCTGAAACTGTAAGCCAGCCCCAATTAAATGCTTTCCTGTATAAGAGTTACTTTGGTCATGTCATGGTGTCTCTTCACAGGAGTAAAACCCTAACAAGGACAATTACCAATTAAGAGTAATACTAGAATGCCTTCTTTCAAATTAAGACTGTCTTCCTGTAGTTCAAGTGATCTTTGAAATAGATAATATAATTTTGACAAGCAATCTAAAGGCTGACTGTTCTTTTAAAATGGTAATATAATTATTCTTAGATGGAATCTTTGAGTGATTTGAGTGAAAGGACTAAGTTCTTTACAATTGAAAACTGCTCATGATATTTAGCTAGGGAAGTGTATAGGTTATAAAAGAGAGGGAGGGAATTGTGCCAAAACTCTTGAGTACCACCAAGAAGGGATGAGGTACAATCATTTAAGCCACTGATTCTGAGATCCACGAGGCCTTGGCATTTATAATGCTCTTGCTATAGGATCATTCAAGGCACTCAGCCCATGTTTGAATGAAGACCTGGGCTGGGTTTGAGCGATGATTTGCTCTGATATTTAACTGCTACCTTCTAACAAGACCCCCTAGTCTTCTTCACTCTTCCACATATGGGGCACTCACCATACATACGGTAAGTTTGAGGAGGAAAATTGCTCTTCCTAAGTTTGAAATCTTAACAAAGCATCCTTAAAGGTTAAAACTAGGGAGCCCTTTATGACCCTCAGAATGAGAGTTCCAAGAGGGGAAAGTGAAAGCAGAAGGGACAGCTTAAGTGCATGAACACTGTCAACTAAAATCAACGGGAAAGGAATCAGCGTGGTCACATGATGCCCTCTCACTCAGCTGCCTGTCAAGGACCCAAATCACAAAATGCTCAAAGCACCACATTGTCCCCTTCCCCAAGAGCTGTCAGAGGTTTGTTCTTGACATGTTAAAGTGTTGATACCTAACAGTCTAGAGAAACCCCAAATCTTATGCCAGTTCCCAGTGTAACTGTTTGAATGAGTCACAATAAATTGTTAGTTTAATGAAAAACATTTGTGCTATTCATTCTTTTTGCCCCCATTTTGGACTTTAAAAGTAATACTTTTTTTTTTAAATCAAGAAAACCCACACAAAATATTAAACAGTTATTTTGATAAAGTGCTCATTTTCACTCAAACACAAAATTTGAGGTATTGGATCTAGTATGATTTTGGTGAACTCCCCCCCCAAAAAAAATTATTCTGAGAAAAAAATTATGCTAAGGTCTAATGTTATGCCCTCCCCGAGGTCTGGTTCAAGATGTGTTTTTATTTTTATTTTTGGTCTTGCTTATTTTTAAGGCAAATAAAAGTTCACACTATGCTAGATTTCTTGGCATATATTCAACATATTTCAACATTATAAAATGTGTGAACCCTTCCATTGGGAAAAGCCCCTAGCTTTCATAGTGAATTTTAAGCTTATGAACAGTATGTCTACATAGTTGGAGGGGAATAGCTTGCTAACATCTCCTTACTCTAACAGCGTCAGTACTAACTGGTCTAACCATTGAGTGTATTGTTATAAGATTCGGACATTTTGGCATCAATTTGTACAATGGACTTTTCCAAAACTTGAAACTTGTTACTTGCAGAGTGTATTCATAAAAAAATGCTCTGATATGCAAAATATCAAATAAGATTACGGATGCAAATTTTTGTGAGAAATGAAAAGGAGTTAATATTGGTACATCTAAAGCCTAATTCTATCTCATTTTATTTAAATTTCTTCTTTCCTAGGTTTTATACTCTGCAAGGGCATTTTATTTGAAAGGCAGGTAAAGGAGAAAAGTAACGTCACAGTTTACAAAATAATTTCCCAAGAATTGTAAACTGGCAGAATTTTATGATGAGCATTCTAGGTATTCTTATAAAGTGTACTACAAAAAAGGACATTCTCTGCATACACTTAAAGGGACTGTGGACTCAGAGCCTTGTAAGAATGCTTCAGCTTCTCAACACTGTTCATGGATGTTTTTGCACGATCTACAGGTATCTTTTATAACCATCTATGGCCTACTTTTATAACGGTCTACTTGGCTGTTCCCACTGGAAATATTTGGAAAGTCATGGGAATGTGTCCTGTAACTCCAGCTGGCTTAAGCTGAGTTCAAAGGAATTGCCCTCTTCGAAGACTTCTAGAGGGTGTAGGATGCCTGAGTTTTCAAAGTCCATTTGCCATTTCACTTCAGTATGTGCCACCAAAGGCTGAGAATGCTTTTTTAAGTGTTGTATTGTTTGCTAGAAATTTCAAATTTAACTCATTGGTATTAGGTATCCACTACATGCTGTAGAAAATGTCATTATTTCATAAAGCAAATACATGCACTGACGTTAGGGTTACCAACTGGTATATATGGGTTTTTTTTTGTTGTTTTTTTTTTTGTTTTTTTTTTGTTTTTTTTTTTTTGCACCTCAAAACAGAATCACTATAGTGCATATCATGCTTCCCCACCTTGCCGAAGAACAAAGTACGTAAAATGCTGGGGTTGGCCCTGGACCTAAAGGAAGCCGGCTTAGTACTCTGGCAGAATTGCATCCTGCTGTGGAACCCCAAGTCCCACAGCAGGGTCTTCCTCCTCAGCGCTGGGGTCCATTTCTTCCTCCACACTCTTCAGCTTCTCCCCCGAACCCCTCTTCATTTCTAGGTCATCTACCCCCAGTCCATCCTCCTCTGGCGCCTGAGGCTCCATCCTGGAGCTCTCCTCCTCTTTTACCCCTGCATCCTTCTCCACCTCCTCGGACTGCAGCTTCATCTCGTTTGCGGTAGCCTCCGGCGCCGCTAGGTCCCCCTCTTGCATTTTCTTTCCCAGATCTGTGTTGTCCTTGGCATCTTGGGTGGAAGGTGGATCCAAGCTGGTCTTGTGGCTCTCCTGGAGGCTGCTGTGGCTGCTGCTGGCACTTCCCAGCCGAGAAGAGGCCACCACGGCCTTCACTGCGGCCTGATTAGAGAGAGAAAAATACTAAACGGTGTTTCTGGGAGAAATCCCAAATTGTAGTGGAATTTCTACTTTGTGTTGTAGGTTATGGTTGAGTCTTTCAAAGTAAAGTAAATTATTCTGAGATTGGTTGTCAGATAAAAATATATTTGGAGACAAAACAGTGAAACCTCCTTAATTCCAAATTAGAATTATTTAATCATATGAATAATGGGGGAAAACGAGTAAAATGTGTTATTCCTAGAGTGTCTAAAGTTTTGAATTCTCTATTACTTATATATATAAAAGGATGTTTCATGGAACACTAGATCCATGATGTTAGTTGGTATCATGGAAATTAAAGAGTTCAGTGCTCAAACTAACTTCAGAAATAGTTAAGATTTAATACAGGCCATTTCAAAATTTAACCAATGGATCATCTATTCATTTCATTTCTGTCAGCCTGTGATGTACCTACTCACTATTTTACTTATATTCTATAAAATAGATGTATCTTGGTGGATAGTTTCTATATCATTTCTTTTAGTAATTACCTATACTATGGATGAGTCCTAAAATTGTTAAGAACTCTCTGAATATCTGCCTTTGTCTCAGTCAACTGGGAGAGCCTCTCAGAAGACAGCCATGCCAGGCTCCTGTCTGCAAGCACACTACGGCCTCAGTAATAGTGTCAGGATTCGGTGCACATGCATGGGATGGATCCTAAGTTGAGCCAATTAGTAGTGGGTGGCCTTTCTTTCAGTCTCTGCTCCATTTTTGTCCTGCATTTCCTTTAGACAGGAACAATTCTGGGTTTAAAATTTTGAAGATGGGTTGTTGGCCCCCTGCCTCAACAATCTCTTCTGGTTCTATCTCCTCACTGTTGGGCATTTCGGCTAAGGTCAACCCCATGACAGCCTCTCACTTTGCAGGTTTCTGGAGGTACCCTTGCCCTTTAACCCCCACTGCTGCATATTTTGATTCATTCTCTTGATTCTCTTGGCCCTCTGGGCGTCCCTCCAGTCTCTCCCCATATTTGATCCTGCCCTCCTTTCCCACTTCCTCTAGCTCCCATGACTATTTTGTTCCCCTTCTAACTGGGTTTCAGGTATCTACACTTGAGCCTTCCTCCTTATTAAGCGTCTATGATCCGTGAGTTGTATCATGGGTATTCTGAACGTCTCGGCTAATATCCACGTATCAGTGAGCAGATACCATGCATGTCCTTTTGGATCTGGGTTACCTTATGCAGGATGATATGATACTTATAGCCAACCATTGGATTGAGGTTGGGAACCAATATAGAAGTTAGAGGAAGGACTGAAGGAGCTGAAGGAGATTGCAACCCCATAGGAAGAACAAGTGTCAACTAACCTAGACCCTCCCTCCCCCAGAGTTCCCAGAGACTAAGCCAAAAATCAAGGGGTTCATGGTCACAGCCACATGTATAGCAGAGGCCTGCCTTGTAAGGCCTCAGTGGGAGAGGATGAACTTGATGCCACAGGGAAGAGGGATGCTGGTAGGGGTGAGGAGAAGGTGGGTGGGTGGGTGGGGGAGCATTCTTTCAGAGGCAGGGAGAAGGGGAGGGAGTAAAGAACTCTGGGAGAGAGTACAGGGAATGGGGACAACTTTTGGAATGTAAATAAAATAATTTACTAAAAAAAAGGACTCTGAATAAATACCAGTTTTTTTTAATTAGATATTTTCTTTATTTACATTTCAAATATTATCCCCTTTCCTGGTTTCCCCTCCGAAGATCCCCTATCCCTTCTCCCCTCCACCTGCTCACCAGCCCCACCCACTCCTGCTTCCTGGCTCTGGCATTTCCCTACACTGGGGTATAGAACCTTCACAGGACCAAGGGCCTCTCCTTCCATTGATGACTGACAAGGCCATCCTCTGCTATACATATGCTGCTGGAGCCATGAGTCCCACCATGTGTACTCTTTGGTTGGTGGTTTAGTCCCTGGGAGCTCTGGGGTTACTAGTTAGTTCATATTGTTGTTCCTCTTATGAGGCTGCAAACCCTTCAGCTCCTTGGGTCCTTTCTCTAGCTCCTCCACTGGGGACCCTGCGCTTAGTCCAATGGTTGGCTTGAGCATACACCTCTGAATTTGTCAGGTAGAGTCTCTCAGGAGACAGCTTCTGTCAGGAAGCACTTGTTGGCACGCACAATAGTGTCTGGGTTTGAAACACCCGTTTCTTGATTAGTGCCTTATTCAGATAAGAAGGAGCAATAATGTATCTGCTGAGGCCTGGTGAGATGATTCAGTAGGTTGAGTAATCCCCTTGTCACCAAGCCTAATAACCTGAGTTCCATCTTTGGGACTTGAGGTGGCACCTGAGTTCAATCTTTGGATTAAAGTGTGGTTCCCTCAAGTTGTCCTCTGACCCGCACATGCATGCTATGACACACAGAGAAAGTTTCACACACACACACACACACACACACACACACACACACATAGAGTAATTTAAGCATGCCCCAATTTTTATCCTAGCTCTGAACTTATTCCTTCAAGTGTTTTCCTTGGTGAGAGAGAGAGAGAGAGAATAAAACAACAATGAAAACACCTGAGTTTTACGTCAGTGCCTTACAAACTCTAAAACCAAGACTTGTCCTGGTGTTCACAGAAGATGAATAATACAATGCTAAATAATAATACAAAAGGAAGACAAGCCATCTTAAGCATGCACACACCAACACAAAGACATGCGCTTTACCTTAAGCTTGCGCCGAGCATTGAATTCCTGAAGCTTCTTCTGGGCAGTGTCCATGTGGACAAAGTTGGCTGCTTTTCCTGTGACCCACGGGTGCTGGAGGGCTTGAAATGTAGTCAGCCGTTTCTTGGGATCCAAAACAATGAGCTTTTTGACCTGCAGTCATAAAAAAAAAATACAGGTTTATAGAAAGTGGAAATTTCACGATGTGAAAGGCCAACTTTTCTGTTATCACTGGCACCAAATCCGTACACTATCAGGAGCAGGACCAAGCTCAGGGACGCAGCAGCTAAGCAAGTTCCAGAAGAGAGGGGCACATAGCACCCAGGCCCCGATTCCTTTCTTTGGAGCTCAATTAGGTCCCGGCTCATCTACTTACCAAATGACTTCTGAGCTGAGGTAGCGTGGGAATAATTCTAGGCCATATTGTGAGATCACTTAGAACTCAGAACTCCAATGACAGTATTCCCTCAGTGGGGACTAAGTGGCAAAAGAGTTGGTGTTCAGGCCCTGACTGAGTACTATTTTATGACACCGTTGAGATTTACAGTTCTTTTTTTTTTTTTTTTTAAACACATCGAAAGTGCTTGAAGGAATAAGTTCAAAGCCAGAATAAAAGCCACTTTAGGATAAAATTAAGGAGTCATTGGCTTGAGGGGTAATGGCCTGCACGGTATGACTGAATTCATCTAATGGCACTCCATTCTGGAATATTTGCTCTTGTTTGTGAAGATGAACAGATAATGAATTGCCAGGAAGATCAACAAATGAAATACTTCCCAGCCTTGGGCTCCAAAGCAGTGGTTTGGTATGAGGGAGGCACAGCCTGGATTCAAGAAGCCTTGTGTCCTGGTTAAGCCTGTAGGTACTTTCATGGCACACAGACACTGATGGGTTGGGAATGATTAGCTCCGATTGACAAGTGAAGAACAAATGTTTGTCCCAAGACTTAGCCACCGAGGTCAAACACTTCAGAGTTAGTAGAGCTTGAAAATTCAAACTTGGGTCTACATTATGGGATAGCTCATCCTAGGTCCTGCACTGTGAGGACTCCAGAGTCCCTCTAGACGTTGGTCTTGTAAAATCAGATGCCCCCAAATCATTTAAAACCCAAGGTCTTTTCCAGCTCTAAAAACCCAGGAAAGAAGGGGAAACAGGTAGACAAAAATCAAACAGCAAGTTAAATAAGGAACAAACGCATCTTAGTCTCCATTCCATGAAGCCTTTTCTGCATTTGCTAGAGAGTGCCCGTCTGCAGTGCAAGCACTGGTTAGTAGAAGGCGGGGATCCCTGCGGTTCTTTATGGCACATGTTTTAGAAGGGCAAAAAAAGAAGCAGAGAGGCCACAGAGGAGGCTGGGGCTGGGGCCAAGGTAGGAGAGGGTGGGGGCTGCTCTGAGACGGGAGGAGAGGAGGAGAGAAGCAAATTGTTAGGAGTGGGGGTGGCATGTCCACACGTCACACACACACAGATATGGGCTGCCTCCCTTCCTGCTTATATCAGGAAGGCCACAGAGCCTAAAGAATCTGTTCTGCGATACCATAGTGAGAGAAAAGGAAGAAATATTTGGAGAGACAAGTCCTGGGAAAGGGACTCTAGAAACTTGAGTCAGCTCTAATAGTGCCTTTCTGCTGGGAGTCCTCGGGAACTTTTAGCACACTTAGCAAACTTAAGACTAGAAAACTCCTAAAGCAGCTGGGCCATGGTGGTGCATTCCTTTAATCCCAGCCCTTGGGAGGCAGAGGCGGGCCGATTTCTGAGTTCAAGGCCAGCCTGGTCTACAGAGTGAGTTCCAGGACAGCCAGGGCTGCACAGAGAAAACCTGTCTCTGAAAACCAAAAAAAAAAAACAAAACAAAACAAAACAAAACAAAACAAAACACCTCCTAAAGCCTTTTTATGATTCAAAATCAACCCCATTATTTTGGCACCTTCTTTTTGGTTTTCTCCAGAGGAATGATGGCTACTGTTTCAATTATACACAAGACTCCTTCTACTACAGGAGGAAAAGCTCTCTATTCTAGGGATGCTTGAATGTTAATGAGCTCCGCTGTGGTCCTGAATGTGTGGCGGGGCAAAACGAACATAAAACATTCTGTTAATAGAGTGGGTCTTGTTTATAATTCCAGTGGTGCATGCTGCTGTCGGAGGATTTTATTAAGTTTTAAAAGCCTCGTGGATTCATTCATATTTATTTGAACTACATGTACATGTAGGTGAATAAGCCACATTAAAGCAGAATTCTGTGTGGATGGGGTTACTTGAAAGGCTCTATGTTTACCAGGTAGCAAAACTTCCTTAAGGAATGCCACTCTGACGATTTGGCTAGTGAGGGCTGAAGGCATGTCTGGTTCTGGTTCTCCGTAAGGAAAAGGCATTAATGTGCCTTTTATATTAAAAAAAAAAAACAAAAAATAAACAAAAAACCCCTTAAAGTTATAAAGAAACAACAATGTCAAAAGTGGCCTACTTTACAAATATCCCTTACTATTTCTTAGCTAAATATTGTTTCTCTTATTTTCCTTTGGTCACACTTACCAAGTCCTTGGCATTTAAAGACACTTCATCCCACCAGGGGGAGATAAAGTAATATTCACAATTCAGAATTCTCCTGAACATGAACTGATCACCTCGCTCATCGTAGAATGGTTCAAATCCACAAAGTCTGGAGGGGAAAAAAAACCCAAACAAACTCAGAATCAAATACCTTTAAATGATCAAGCATGTTTAACCACATTTCTGCAAAAAATTCAAGTCTCTCTCTATTCCCAATAGGTAAATCTACTTGTACAAGTGTGTGATTGTTTGGTTATAATGTATGACAGACAGCATAAAAACACCTCCAAAGAGTGAGAATAGTAGAACCAAATTTCTTATAAAAGCTATAACATCAAGTACAATAACAGTAAAACCAGGCACAAATAAACAACAATTAAAATGGCTAATATTATAGACATTGTGGTTATGATTTTCTAGCAGATTTTTCTTGATAATTAAAAAAACATTTAAACATATTGATTAGGGTTCCAAGTTAATATAAAATGGAAGAGCTAAAAACACAGCTTTAAAGGTGGAAAGAAATAGAACACCACACGAATTAGGAGGTACTTTGATATATTATTCGAGTTTGGATTTCAGACTGAAACAGAATAGAGATAACACTATTAACTCGGTTGCCACAGGCAGCCCATGGCTGAGCAGCGTGGACTCACTTCATTCTTGTAAATGACCCGTATTTTAAAGATGTCTGGCCACATTCACCTGTCTCCTCCAGGGTCAGCAGAAAAACAAGCAGGGTGTGAGAAATGGAAAAGTGGGCATTGGCTCTGGGGTTATCCAGCTTCCACTAATTAGAGACAAGTGACTGGTCTGGGTCAAGATGGGGGTGGGGCAGCCCTAACAGTTAACAGTCTTTCCAGGCACACATTTACATGTTCCCATTGAAAATCAAGTGGGAAAAAAATGGAAAGTTAAAAGATAGCTCCTTCGATTCTTCCTTTAAGCCAGCCAGATTGCTACATCATTATAAAATGCTTCCTGAAATGGCGCTTCTAGGAAGAGGCCATTTCGTATGTCCTTTGCGATCGTGAAATGTTTCCATGGGAGAATCTTTGCTGTTCCAAACATTCTGGAGCCATCTGGGAGAGAGTGAAACTTTGAAATGGAAAAACCCAGAATCAGTGCACTCTCCCTGTGTAAGTCTGACCCACCTGCACAGGGGGTCGATAGGAAGTGTAAGCACAGAGGGATGAGCAGGGCCCTCACCTTCACCCTCCTAACCCTCTAACCCTAGGGAAGTGTAGCCTGCTAGTGGTTAGTCATGGAGGAATCAGCCAGCTTTCCAGACTTGGTTCAGGAAGGTCCTTACATTCCTCATTCTGAAATCCAAAGACAATAACAACTTCAAGCCGGGCAGTGGTGACCCATACCTTTAATCCCAGCACTTGGGAGGCAGAGGCAGGAGGATTTCTGAGTTGGAGGCCAGCCTGGTCTACAGAGTGAGTTCTAGGACAGCCAGGGCTAGACAGAGAAACCCTGTCTTGAAACCTCTCCCCCCCTAAAAAAAAAACAAAAACACCAAGCAAAAAAAACTCAACTTCAAAGTCACAATTCTCCAATGGCCTTTCACCACATTCATGCCTATCACTCAATTGATGACAGGAGCAAACAGTTGATATCATGTTAGCCCAAAATGTCAAAATGGAAAAACTGCAGCACATACACACACATGTTGTAAAGCTCCCTTGGTGGTACTGATATGGTAGTTTAGGAAATCACTGGAGTTACCCAGCTCCTGGAGGGTAAAGGTACAGGTTAGCTCCAAGCCTTTGGGATTCAATGCAGTGTTGAAAGCTGAAGGAGACAGTTTGATGGCTTAGGATGTCTGTCTGATCACTATGATTGTGAGATGCCAAATACTACAACTCTCCAATGTCCAGAACCCCTGGGAGAAAAGGCCTTTGTTTCCAAACTAAAGTCATCTTCAGAAAGAATGTGGCCATGGCACAAAACAGGTCATGCTGTACAGAAGTTTTAAGGAGTGTAATGTCAAGACAGCAGTTGTCATACAATGAGGGGCGAAAGGAAACAGTTTCCATGTCATTAAGAATTAGGGGAGGGGAGGATGGCTCTGTTGGCTTGCCTTACAAGCACAAGGACCTGAGATTGATGGCCAAAATCCACATTTTTAAAAGCCCAGGTAGGGTGACATGCTCTTGTGTTCTCAGTGTTGGGAAGGCCAAGACAGTGGAACCTTGGGGTATGCTTGTCAACCAGTTTAGCCTATGTGGTGAACTATGTATAGGTCAGTGACAGAAGCCCCGCCCCCCAAAATGATGGACAGCACTTGAGAAATGATAACTCAGGTTGTCTTCTGGACTCCACATGTGTGCACACACAAGTACATACATATGCACACATACACGTGCACCCACACAAACACAGATGCACACACATAAAATAATAGAATCCTACTGGTGAATTTATAAAAAGATAAAGCCCAGTGTTTATGTACATGTACAGAAGTGGAAAAAGAATAGGTACATCTGGGCAATCTGCTGACATTCACAGCATAGCTTTGCCAGGAAGCATCGACAGACTAGACCATAATGCTAGCCTCCCCACCATTACTTCTGCGCTCTCTTCTTTGGTTCTGAACTAGCCTGTGCTACCAGTCAGATGTCTAGATGTCATAGTCTCACGTCACCAGTCCCCAACTAAGTGCACATGAAGGCTAAATAGAGAAGATACCCAAGTCCAGTGATACAGTGCACAGATGTGCCAAGGATCCTTGCCAGGTGGACTTTACTATAGTAATGAGCGACAGGCAAAAGGACTGTCCCCAGGCATAGGGTTGATAGAGGGGAACTGAAATATATTATTCATGGTGACACTGTCATCTTCATCTGCAGCCTACTAGAGCCCTAGGTGTGTGAAATAGAAGGAAAACAAAAATGAGTTTGTCTGATTTGGATGGACTTGCAGGAAGTTGTTCTCAAGGATATGACCTCAGTTCTCACTTCTTCCCCTATGACAATGGCCATTCTGTGGAGGTTAACTTATTGTGTAGTCCTGGTTTTCAGAATGAATGCAACTTAATTTTCTATTTTCATCTCCTCAAGTTCTCAAGGCTTCCACCCTTCATGGCATATTTCAACCAAAAACTATAACCCGAGATGTGTGTTGTTGAGACAAGAATTGGGGTCCTCATGTAAATAAAGAAAATATCTAATAAACAACAACAAAAAGAATTGGGGTCCTTATTTGTATGTGTCTTATGGTTTCTATTGCGGTGATGACCAAAGCAACTTGGGGTAGAAAGGATTTATTTCAGCTTATACTTCCAAGTAACGGTCTATCACTGAGGGAAGTCTGGACAGGAACTCACACAGAGCAGGACCCTGGAGTCAGGAACTGATACAGAGGCCATGGAAAGGTGCTGCTTACTCGCTTGCTCCTCATGGCTTGCTTAGTTGTCTTCTTATAGAACCTAGGCCCTCCAGCCCAGAGATGACACTGCCCACAATGAACTGGGCCCTTCTCCATCAATCACTAATTAAGAAAATTCCTTACAGCTTGATTTTATGGAGACATTTTCTCAGTTGAGGGCCCCTCCTTTCAGATGATTCTAGCTTGTCAAGCTGACATAAAATGAGCCAGGACAGCATAGTTTCAATTCCTATCCGGAAGTGTCCTCAGACATAGTTCAGGAGATAGGATTCTCATTCTCTCTCTCTCTCTCTCTCTCTCTCTCTCTCTCTCTCTCTCTCTCTTTCTCTCTGCTATGTGGGAACACAGTGCAAAGGAATTTTTCTTAAACCCCAGAAGAAGCCTTCAGCAGAGCCCAACCCTGCAGCCACCTAACCTCAGGCTCCCAGCCTCTGAGAGTGTGATGAGGTAAATGTCTCTTATATAAGCAACTCTGCTATACATTCAGTAATGGTAGGTCACCTATGATAACAGGAAAATCTCTCTGCACAGCTGCATATTATGGGTTCCCTAAACTAACTGTGTTCCCTTCAAAATGGCCGACTGATGTGCCTACTGTGCACTAGCTTTTGGGTGCACTGATACCAAGTTGGGTTTTCTATAGCAATCTTCATGCATGTGCTCCCTCACTGTTACCTCCAATTTTCTGTCACCACATTGGCACAAATCTCCTGAGATTATTTTTTTTTTGGTACTAGACAGCAGCTCAGTAATGGAGCAAGTGACTAACTGGCTCATTTTATTCACAGTATTGAGCCCAAGGCCCTTGAAAGCTTAACATACAGGAAAAATAAATCAGTCAATATAAATGTGCTTGAAATATTCTGTTAAGAAACATGCTAGTGTGGGATTTCTTATGAAATAAGTGGCAGGTGTCTTAAATGGGCTAACAGTCTGTTTAACAAGATGCAAATAAATAGTGTGACAAGTGGACTTAGATTTCACACTTATTATGATCATCGAATATGTCCCCAAATGTGGGTATATGATATAGGGAAATCAGATTAAAAAAAAAAAAAAGCCCTGGATACATTTTGTCCTCAAGAAAAAAGATAACATAAGAAGAAATCCCCATTTTGAGAGTATACTCTCACCATGGTTAATGCAAAAAGGGACATCACAAAAAAGTCAAAGGGCAACATTGGTTCTCATGACAGTTATTAATATGTAAAAAAAAAATGCTATACAGAGGTGGTTTGCAGATTGTTTTTGGTCACTCACAGAATATAGGTGATTATTCCTACAGACCACATGTCCACCTCAGGTCCATAGGCGCATCCTCGGAGAATCTCTGGTGCTGCAAAGAAGGAAAACAAGGTTAACTTTTGAGCATGCTTATCTTTCACATGTTAATTGCAACCAACGGGAAGAAACAAATTCCCAACAAATTTCAGAACTCTCGTCCATGATCTCCCCCATAACCACAATAGGGTGAACGAATTCCCATATCTGTTTCTGTAGGAGAGACTGCAGTCTCTCTGTCATAGTGCATGAGAGGAAAGCTGTTCATGAATAGCAAATCAAATACAGAATAATTATATTCTGTATTGGAATACTATGATATCGCTCAAATAAATATGTAGAAGTGTATTCTTGCTACAAAACAAAATAAAACAACAAAACAAAACAACAATAACAAAAAATCTTACTTCAAATGACACTTTATGTATACACAGACAGGGAAGAAATGAAAGTTAAGCACAGGAGGGGGAAATCAGACAAACTTAGGCTTCCTAGAGCTGGAAAACTACTCATAGCTGTGAGTGCCTCCAAAAAGAAACTAGAGAGAGCTTACATTAGCAGCTTAAGAGCACACCTGAAAGATCTAGAACAAAAAGAAGCAAATAAACCCAAGAGGAGTAGATGGAAGGAAATAATCAAACTCAGGGCTGAAATCAACCAAATAGAAACAAAAGGCACTATAAAAAGAACCAACCAAACCAGGAGCTGGTTCTTTGAGAAAATCAACAAGATGGATAAACCCTTACCCAGACTAACTAGATGGCACAGAGACAGTATTCAAATTAATAGAATCAGAAATGAAAAGGGAGACATAATAACTAAAACCATGGAAATCCAAAAAAATCATCAGATCCTACTACAAAAGTTTATACTCAACTAAACTGAAAAATCTGGATGAAATGGACAATTTCCTAGACACATACCAGGTACCAAAGTTAAAACAGCATCAGATAAACTATCTAAACAGTCCCATAACCCATAAAGAAATAGAAGCAGTCATTAATAGTCTCCCAAACAAAAAAAGCCCAGGACCAGATGGGTTCAGTGAAGAATTCTATCAGACCTTTGAAGACCTAATACCAATACTCTTCAAACAATTCCACAACATAGAAACAGAAGGTACACTATCTAATTCATTCATTGCTACATTCTGTTTCATTCTTCTGTAAGCCACAATTATGCTTATACCTAAATCACACAAACACCAAAGAAAGAGAACTTCAGACCAATCTCCCTTATGAACATTGATGCAAAAATATTCAATAAAATTCTTGCCAACTGAATCTAAGAACATATCAAAATGATCATTCACTACAATCAAGTAAGATTCATCCCAGGAATTCAGGGATGGTTCAATATACAGAAATCCATCAACATAATCTACTACATAAACAAGCTGAAAGAAAAACCACAGATGCTGAAAAAGCATTTAACAAGATTCAGCATCCCTCTATGTTAAAAGTCTTGGAAAAATTAGAAATTCAAGGCATATACCTAAACATAGTAAGAGCAATATACAGCAAACCAGTAGCCTACATCAAACTAAATGGAGAGAAACTTGAAGCATACATGGGCACAGGGGAAAAAATCCTGAACAGAACACCAATGGCTTATACTCTAAGATCAAGAATTGACAAATGGGACTTTATAAAATTGAAAAGCTTCTGTAAGGCAAAGGACACTGTCAATAGGAGAGAAAAAGGCAACCAACAGATTGGGAAAAGATCTTTACCAGTTCTACATCTGATAGAGGACTAATATCCAATATATACAAAGAACTCAAGAAGTTAGACTCCAGAGAATCACATAACCTTATTTAAAAAATGGGATACAAAGCTAAACAAAGATTTTTCAACTGAAGAATATTGAATGGCCGAGGAGCACCTAAAGAAATGTTCAAGACCCTTAGCCATCAGGGAAATGCAAATCAAAACAAACCTTAGATTCCACCTCACACCAGTCAGAATGGCTAAGATCAAAAACTCAGGTGACAATAGATGCTGATGAGGATGTGGAGAAAGAGGAACACTTCTCCATTGCTGATGGGATTGCAAGCTGGTACAACTACTCTGGAAATCAATTTGGTGGTTCCTCAGAAAATTGGACATAGTACTACCTGAGGACCCAGCTATACCACTCCTGGCCATATACCCAGAGGATGCTCCAACATGTAATAAGGACACATGCTCCACCATGTTTACAGCAGCCTTATTTATAATAGCCAGGAACTGGAAAGAACCCAGATGTCCTTCAACAGAGAAATGGATACAGAAAATGTGGTACATTTACACAATGGAGTACTACTCAGCTATTAAAAACAATGAATTCATGAAATTCTTAGGCAAATGGATAGAACTAGAAAATATCATCTTGAGTGAGGTAACTCAATTGCAAAAGAACACACATGGTATGCACTCACTGATAAGTGGATATCAGCCCCAAAGCTCCAAATAACCAGGATACAATTCATAGACCGCATGAAGCTCAATAAGAAGGAAGACTAAAGTGTGGGTGTTTTGGTCCTTCTTAGAAGGAGAACAAAATACTCACAGGAGCAAATATGGAGATAAAGTGTAGAGTAGAGACTGAAGGAAAGGCCACCCAGAGACTGTCCCACCTGGGGATTCATCCCATATACAGTTACCAAACCCAGACACTATTGTAGATGCCAAGAAGTACATGATGGAAGGAGCCTGATATGGGTGTCTCCTGGGAGGCTCTGCTAGAGCCTTACAAATACAGAGGTGGATGCTCACAGCCAAACATTCAACCATTTGACTGAGCGTGGGGTCCCCAATGGAGGAGTTAGAGAAAGGACTGAAGGAGTTGAAGGGGTTTGCAACCCCATAGGAAGAACAACAATATCAACCAACCATTCCCCCCAAGACTCCCAGAGCTCCCAGGGACTAAGCCATCAACAAAGGAGTACACATGGCTCATGCTGCCTGTGTAGTAGGGGACGGACTTGTCAGGCATCAATGGGAGGAGAGGTCCTTGGTCCTATGAAGTCTTGATAGATGCCCCAGTGTAGGAGAATCGAGGGCAGGGAAGTGGGAGTGGGTGGGTGGGTGGGTGGGTGGAGGAACACCCTCATAAAAGCCGGGGAGGGGAGAGAATGGAATAGGGGGCTTCAGGGGGGAAATCTGGAAAGGGGGTATCACTTGAAATGTAAATAAAGAATATATCCAATTAAAAAAAAGATTTGATAAAGTTAGGAAGAATGCCTGCCCAGTATCAATGTCTTCCCCTGTAAGGTGCATGTTCACCTCACAGAACAAGCCTTTGCAACTCCCCCTGGTGAGTGCTTTTGCCAAAAGAACTCAGATTTAGCTGCTATCTCCTGGAAGAGCTGCTGTCACCTACCTCCTAGGGTTGGTCCAGCCTGGAACAGGGAGCGCTGGGGGTGTTTGATTTGCAATAGTGAGTGGTATCAGGCCTTGCTCACCCAGGCCCAGACTTCAGAGAGCCTGAGGAGAACCCTCAGGGCTGGCCAAAGCATGAGACTCAGATGGTGTTGTTTGATCCTTCATTTGATTGTTCGTTTGTTTGTTTAAGCTTTCAGATCTAAATGGATGGGGCTAGCTGATTGCCAAGTTTCTTGGAATTTTAAGCTGTGATTTGGTGATTGATTAGTGACTGATCCTTAGTGAGCAGAGCAGCCCAGCAGGAAGGATGCTCCCTCCCTTCAGAGCCGGCTCTATCTCATTTCCATTTGCTCTGCTAGCCCTGCTACTGGCGCCCTGCCCTGCTGAAGGCTTCCTGTCAAGGGACACCTGTTCTCTCTAGCGTGTGCTCTTTCCCTCCCTCCCCCCTCTCCCTCCCCCTCTTGGCACACAGCCAAGTACCCTGCCATCAGCTAGGAAGGAAGTCCCCTTTGTATGTCTCTTTAGAGCAGCTGAAATTTTTGCCCAACACAGCAACATCTGCTTTCCTTCACATCACTGACAAACACACCCTCTAGTAGCAAAATATTTCTCTGCAATGCATTATCGTCTGCTGAGTCAAGTTTAGGGGTCAGAGATTAACTGAGACAACGGGAAAATAAGACATTCGTGTCTTCTAGAATAAATTTCTCTTAGAATATTTTTTGTAAAGGAACTTATTCTTTCTTACATCCAATATAAAACTGAGGTTTAAAAAAAAAGTCTACAGCAATTTCCATTTAAATCAATTAACTATTTTAAATAATATAAAATCTAAATCAATTAAGCATCTCAAATAATATTAAATATTTTGTTACCAGTCAGTATGATGTTGGCTTTCTTTGGAATCAGCTGATATCTCTTATAACCAACCTATCTGAACATTTTGAAGAGCTGTTCAGCTTGTCCAAAGGCTTTTCCAGGCTAATTTCAATTCTGACCCAGCATCCTTCAAGCCTCCCTGGTATCAGATAGCCTCACAACTGACTCCAGAAATCTGTGGTTTCCTTACAGTAAGAAATGATGGAGAAGCAGACAGCTAATTTCTATTTGGTAAAGATATCAAACCAGATGTGGCGGCACACATCTGTAACCCCAACATTAGGAAGTGGTAGGCAGGTGGACCAGAAATTCAAGGTCCCCTTTAATACAGTGGAGTTTGAGGACAGCATGGCCCACAGGAGAGTATATCTGAACAACCCAAAAGTCACCAGGAAGGTTGTCAGCCTGCCTTCTAATGCAGTGAGCCCTTATCTAACCTCAGCTTAGTGCCCATGAAACCCTTCATAGAGCTCCCTGCACACCTATCAGCCCACTATCGGAACAGCTGGGTTTTAGTAAATGTACCATAAATTTCCTGAATGTCAGACATGCCCTTTAAAAAAATCAATTTGGACTGGATATGAAAACTACACAAAAAGTTCAAACTGTAGGATACTTATTCACCACCTGCTAGATCACAGTGTCCATTTTTTTCAGTTAGATGATAGCATTCACTGAAACATATAGAGACTGAAAATCCACCTAAGAATTGTGATGAATTCAGACAAAAGCACTATAACCAGTTCTGGAAATGGCAGGACGCTTCTTCCTGAGACTACAGGCGCTGTACTGTTCCTCCTTCCCAGACACCCTAGGAGAAAGCTATGGGCACATTTCAGTCCTTGACCATATCTTAGGACTGATTCCAGTAGGTTCCACAACCCTTTCTTACTTACTGGGTTAAAGCCACAGAGTGGCATTGGGTCTAAGACTTTTCAAGAGACTATTAACTCTCTTGACTGCAACAGTTCTAAAGTAAAGTAATGAGGATGAAAATAACACATTTCTTCACCCATTCATTAAATAAGTCATCAACATGGAAGACACTATTGGGGATACTGGAGCAATCGCAAGAAGCTAAAGGAAGCAAGTCCCAATGATATTATAAAATATGGCTGGTCAGAGACATAAACGTTGATTAAAAACAAACCATAAGGAGAGATGAAAAATGGTTACTGTGGTCCTTGGAGGAGGATGACTTTGATAGGAGATAGCCAGGTCACATGGGTCATAGAGGGAGCAAAGGTCAAAGTGAGATGCGCTCTACCTAGAGAAGTTAACTAGGCAAATGGGGAGAGCGTTGTCCAGGAGAAAGGGCAAGGGAAGCTTCAAGTGGAAGGGGCAACAGTCACGCCTGGCTCAGGAGTGGTGAGGTGGGCCAAGCTCCTGGGATGCAGTCAGATCTAGTGATTTTCTTTGTTATTAAATCTCTCATCTGCTTTCTCATTAGCAATTCGAAACGCAAGGTGGTTTAGGGCGATGACTCTGTACATCTTAAAGCCTGAATCTGACTTGCCAGAATCTCCCATGCCAAAGTGGAGGGGAAACACTGGCAAATTTTTCAAAGGAAACCTTTGCCTTGAATGTGTGGGGCAGGCGCACACGTACCTGTGTGGATGTGTGGAACTAAGAGGAATATCATCCCGCAGGAGCTATCCACCATCTTCTGATACAAGGTGTGTCACTGGCCCAGGGTTTGCAAAGTTTGCTAGTCTGTCTCTGTGTCCGCATTGCTGAGTTAACAAGCACACAGCACCACGTCTGGCTTTTCTTATCGGTTCTGGGGATCGAACTGAAGCACTAGCCACCCACCATGCCTGGCTTTGTGCATGGATTCTGAAGATCAAACCCAGATGCGTCTCTTTGAATGGCAAAGACTGAGTCTTTCCCACATTCTTGCTGTGTCTTTAGGGCAGCCTCCGGCTCTCTAGACTTCCCTTCTAAGGGGTAGAACTTAGAAAAGAGATGAGGAAGGATGGCATACATATGCAGAAATCTCAGAAACTCCTCTCTTCTTCCGCACTCTGGGAAACAAGAGAGGGATGTACTCAAGGCAGTTGGTCAGTGTCTATAGTTGGATAGACTCCAACTGGATATATATACCTTCACTGAGCTGTCTATATAAGAAAATTACCACACTTGTGTGAAGCAGGGTGGTTTTTAAGACTAGAACAGTGTCCTGAAGGCTGGCCTGATGGAGGTGCAGGCCGGACTGGAATGCATTTGAGACTAGGGTGGGGTCAAGGAGGTGCTTCTGGTTAGGAGGGGTGGTGTCCACAAGCAGTTCTACAGTGCCACGCTGTGAAGGGGTGAAGCGCCAAGACAGAATCTCTGCCCCTCCTTTTCTCTCTCTGGTGCATAAAGAATACAGAAGGGAGTTTTCAACACAAGGGACACGTCATGTGTTGGAAAGCGTGCTTCCAGTTTGCCAGAGCAATTCATTACTGGACCCGTTTGAAAACGGGACTCCAGCTCCTGCCTCAAACATTCACAAAGTCTTCCTTGACACACGTGCTGCATGATTTTTATTTTGTATAAATTGTGTAGCTGACTGACTGAAGAAACTTATATTTTTAGTTTTTAATACTATTCTAAAGAGAAAATCGGTGATCTGAGAACATCTAGTGCTTTCAACAACAGCAGCAGCAGCAGCGGCAGCAGCAACAACAACAACCCCCTCATACAGCTTAGTGATTTTCTAAGATTCTGTTGAGCTCTTCAGTCTTGAGGAAATCACAGTTTTCTACAAATCTGAATCATCCTGGGTCTCCTGATGGCTTCAAAGCTAGCGAGGCCGCGTGAATGAGTGTGCACGCTTAAAAAGCTGTTTTTCAGTTTTCGTAGTATAAGAAGAAGTACACCCAACAAACGCAACACATGTCAGTAAGACTATTATATAAGAATCTCTTTTGAGGGGAATCAAACACCCACAGAAGGAGTGGCAGAGATTAACTATGGAGCAGAGACGGAAGGAAGGACAAGCATATAGCTATCTCCTAAGAGGCTCTGACAATACCTGACTAATACAGATGTAGAGGCTCACAGCCATTCATTGAACTGAGTACACTGTCCCCAATGAAAGAGTTAGAGAAAGGTTCTATGGAGCTGAAGGGTTTGCAGCCCCTTAGGACGAACAACAATTACTAACTAGTACCCTCAGAGCTCCCAGGGACCCAACCACCAATCAAGGACTATACAGGGTGGGACTGAATGTACTGGAAGCATGTGTATAGTAGAGGACTGCAAATTCGATCATCAATAGGAGTAAAGGACCTCAGCCTTGTGAAGGTTTTGTGCCCCAGTGTAGGGGAATGCCAGGGCCAATAAGTGGGAGAGGGTGGGGTGACAGGCATGGGGAAGGGGGAGGCAAAAGGGGTTTGTTCTTGCTTTTGTTTGTTTGTTTGTTTGTTTTGGAGGGGAAACTGGGAAAGGGAAAATGTACATGTAAATAAAGAAAATACCTAATTAAAAAAAAAAAAGAATCTCTTTTGTATGGAGAAATACAAATAAAAACAATAGGCTTAGAACTCAGTCTTTCAAGTATATCAAGTATGGTCCACACTGTTTACCTCTAAGGGGTCCATCAAAGTTCTCACTAGTGATTTTCAATAATTCTCTTGAAACTTTTCCTTTTTCATGCATATACTTTCTGTATTAACATCCCCAAATGGAACATTTTTGTGGGTGTTTGGGGCCCAAACAGTGCAATTTAAACACGTCTTCTACCCACTTGCCTTCAATCACCTCTTCCTTTTGACCTCTTTTCCCTCCACCATTCCTCCCTCACATATGTAATAATAGCTGAGTCTGTGAAGAACTGTGAGTTCTCTGGTACAGTCGGTTCTGTTATTCAAGTAATAACTTCAAGTTACATAGAAGTGGAAATAAAAAAAAAAATCACTGCTGTGGAGAATGAGTTCACGTTAAAAGACTGTCTCTGAACTCACCAAGCATGAGACATACTGGGATGATGCTGGTGAGATTGCCCTCAGGCACAATGCTCTCAGCCACTTAGAGCCCAAACACACTTGGTCAACATTTGTCCAAGTACTTAATTGTTAGACCCTCAATTTAGTGTATACAGACAGACTACATAGATGGCTTCCACAGTGTGGTATACGGACATATCTCTTGATTGACACCAAAATTAGCAGGGTTGTTCTTCCCTTTCCCTGCTTATATAGCCTTTGATCACAAGAGATGAATCTGACAGACACCTTCAACATCAGAAAGGCAAACTCTTTGGTTCCTGACAGGCAGGCATAGGTGTTAGAATGTTGTCTTGTACACTGAAGCAAAAATCTGAGTCTTGCAAGACCCATTTCCAATCCCCAATTCTCTTCTCTGGGGTCTATCCTTCTGTTTGAAGTTCTATACATAAAGATATGCACATTCATTCTATCTGGTGCTAAAAATGGCAGAGGCAGAGGATCAGTTTGGGCTGTCTCCTTTGATGTCTTAGGGATATCCAACAAGTACACAGATAAGCATTGGAAAAGCTAAATACGAAGCTCATCCTTCCAAAGTGAGAAGCTAGTTGGCTGTTCTCTCTGAAGGTCAGGGGCTGGGGTTGGGGGAATGTAGTTTCCAACCAACCTGGTAATCATTTGCCACCAGCTTGAGCCAGGCTCCAGCAATATCCCCCAGAATGTTTGTCCCAGAATCTCCCTCCCTCTGAAAACCTGAGCCTTGCTTCAAGGCCACAAAACTCATCTGCGTGAGCGTCCCACTTGTACTTTACAACAGCTTGGTGATTTCTATGTTATCTTAGGGACAGACCAAATCCAGACTCCCACGGACGCTATGTTTAACTCAGCTATTCTTTCTCCACCATTGAGCATTGTTCCTAAGTCAACAGAGCTTGTCTCTAGGGGTAAATCCATAGGCACTTTGTAAAGCACTTCAAAGAAAACATGCCTTAAGCTTTGCTGTACGGATGTGACTGAGTCAATTGTGATTATAAAACTTTTTTTCCCAAAATTATGCTGTGCTACAATATTTTTAAAATAAAGGAACTGATGTCAGATTCGTGATACCTAGGTTGCGCCGAGCTGAGTTTCATTCCTGTCTCTTTGTGGACCATTTCTCTGCTGTCCAAAAAACCCCAAAGTCACCCCACATGTCAAAGCCTCGGGTCTTGTGACTCTAAGTGCTCTCTATATCCTGACAACACATGGGACTCCATCAACAGCCATGTCTCACTCCCGAACTTCACACTCACATCCTCTTCTCTTTGATACCACACAATAATCCCCAGATTCTTAAGCCTGCTGCTCCCCATGGCAATCTCACTCAGGACAGCCATTAGTGGCATTCTTCTAGTTGTTAGGCCTTTCCTCCTTACCAATCTCCAACCAACCAGCCTCCTTGCTGACTTGCAAGAAGGCATCTATGCTTTAAAGCACTGGTTGAGTGTTGCTTAACTCCTTCCAGTTTTCACTGGAGGTAGTTATTTTTCGTGAATGAATATGCTGTCTTTAAAGAAACTACACTAGCTGTTTCTATTTTAGATTATCAAACTTATTTTCTTATGTACAATATCCCTATAATCTTCCATATTATGAGCATTTATGTTAAAGAAATGCAAGCAATGGATTAACTTTCTTGGCTGACAGCTACAGGACTCTCATTAGTTAGCTTCTCCACTGGGATGTTCTTTTCCCAGGATCTCCATTGTTAGCTTCCTTTTACACCTTTCAAGTATTGATTCATATATTCAATTCTTACAAGAATCCTTCCTTGATTAGTCATTTAAAATTATAACCCATGCCCTTTTGGTAGTCATAAAAATGGTGACTATTTTCTTCTAATTTACACATTTATTTTAATGGCTGTCTTCTGCTAAAATACACTGTTCTTAAGGAAGAACCCTCCTTCCATCTTGTTTTGCAATTTACTGCTATGTTATCTAGTATTCATAGCACCTGGTGCATCACATAGTTCAGGAAACATTTAGGAAAGGAACATTGAGTGTCTATACACCTTACATATCCCAAAATATACCTTATAATTAGTGCTGTATCAAGACAATACAAGACCCAAAGAGACTCATTTTACTCCAAATTTCAAGCTTCTGAGTAGGCTTAACCTGTAGAGTCCTGTCTTTTCTAAGGTTAGAAGAAGGATGAAGCTGACAATTATCTTTCCTTCCACTTGTATGTGTACCAAGCCTTACATGTTCCCAATACCACTTTTCATTAGCAGTCCATCTGATGAAGATAACCTGGGACACTTCCCACCTCAGGGAGAAGTAGGGCTTGGTTCAGAGGGGAGGTGTATTTGTGCACCCTCTTCAACCTGCTTATAGTACCCTTGCTCTTCCTTTCTATCTCCCTCCCACCTATCATGGGAACTCTTGCATGACCCATCACCCAGGGCAATAGAAAGCAATAGGCAGCACAAATGAGAGTTTAATGTGTACTTAACTCATTTTGATTTTTAAAAATTCTATTGTAAAATAGAAGTTATATCTGTGTTTGTTTGATTAATACTTGGGTGAGATTGTTCCTTACTTGGTGACATGGCCAATGTCATCAGATCCTTCAATTTCAGGTAGTTGTTTTTCATGAATGAATATACTGTCTTTAAAGAAATGTAGACAGTTGGCTCATTGGTCAGCTTCCTTTGGCGATAGCTGCAAGACTCTCTCCTGCTGCACTGTAGATGATTTACACATTGTACTAAGCTTTGGCAGAGTGAACTTTCTAGCTTATTTTTTAAGGAGCTATATAAAATTGTCAAAGAAGTTTTTAAAAAATTAAAAAGTAGCAAGACAGACATTCCCTGGAGTTATCACAGTATGCATGGACACTGGTACTGAAGACAGAGAGTGTGCTGTTACAAGTATGAAATGACATATTTTAAATTGTAACCTTTTTTTTCAGTGCTGGGAATCAAACCCAGTGCTTTATGGGTGCTCAGAAAGTTATGTATTGTCAAGCTAGATCCTCAGCTCCAAGCAACGGTATCTACAAGCCACATAGGGGAGCCAGGCTTACCTGATTATTCAAAAAAGCCTCTAAGACATACTTCTTCTTTAGAAGCTATCAAATTTTAGATCCTCAAGTGTGATATTGTGTGTGTATGTGACGCTGTGGTGTACGTACAAATGTATAACAAAAAGTAGATCACTTTGTTTTTTAACTTGTTAAAATCTTAAACTACAATACAACCATTTTTTTTTCTTCTTCAGGCTGTAAAAATATCAGAAACCTATACTCCTAAGAGCTATTCAAATAGGCATGAATTCCTTGGGACAGCCTGTCAGGGCCCAGCATTCTCTCTGAAAAGCTCACTGCCTTCTGTGAGCAAAGACCAGTGTGTGCTAGAACACAGGGCTGTTGGAGGGACAGATAGTAAGCCTGCTTCTGTGAGCCAACCTGCTTCCCAGTCTACTGGCATCCTGTTTTATGCGAAGTCATAGCCAACTTTGTAGGAAAAGCTTTCTAGATAGCACCATGTTTACTTAGTTAAAAAAAATGCCAATACAATCACTATTTGGAACTCTAACTGGGTCTTCAAAAGGTTTTATGAGATTTCTCTACCAGTTACTTTTGCAGTTTACCTTGTAAAAGTCTATTCTGAATTCCCAGAACTGACTATTCATATTCAGAAAACTTGAAACTCTAGGTAATTATCACAAAGCAAAAAGTCCAAAATCAATGCTTGTTAAATCTTAAGAGAAAAAGTAAATCAAACTAAAGAACTCTACCAGAAACGATGTTCTTTCAAAAGCCTCAGACCAAATTCCTCAAATAATAGCACTTACTTAAGTCAGATACAGAAATTGTAAGATCCGATTAAAGAGGTTGATTTTTTTTTATATGAACAGTTAAGATAAAATGGTTAATTCCATTTTTTTTTTCAGTGCTGGGGATTGAAACCATAGCCTTGCACGAGCTGGACATGCATTAAAGCAGACAGGAAGTAAGCCTGTGAGCCCTACCCCAAGTGTCAGATTAGTTCTCAGCCTTCCTCATTTGGGGATTTTTTTTTCAGAGCAAGAAGTAGCAGAAGGTAAGGAACTCTCCTTTACATGATGTCCACACATTCATTACGCCTCTCACATGCCATTAGTTGAAGGCGTGTGTAGTGGCTGGTTTTGTGTGTCAACTTGACACAGGCTGCAGTTATCACAGAGAAGGGAGCTTCAGTTGGGGAAGTGCCTCCATGAGATCCAGCTGTGGGGCATTTTCTCAATTAGTGATCAAAGGAGTGGTGCCATCTCTGGGCTAAAAGTCTTGGGTTCTATAAGAGAGCGAGCTGAGCAAGCCAGGAGAAGCAAGCCAACAAGGACCATCTCTCCATAGCCTCTGCATCAGCTCCTGCTTCCTGACCTACTTGAGTTCCAGTCCTGACTTCCTTGTGATAAACAACAATGTGAAAATAAGCCAAATAAACCCTTTCCTCCCCAACTTGCTTCTTGGTCATGATGTTTGTGCAGGAATAGAAACCCTGACTAAGACAAATTGGTACCAGGAGTGGGGTATTCCTGTGACAACCTGACCATGTTTTGGGGAGGACTGTGGAAGGACTTTGGAACTTTGAGCTAGAAGAGCCACTGTTAAGAACTCTGTGGGATGTTCTGTGGGAGCTTGGAAGATCATGTTGAAAACAGTGCAGAAGATGGAGGCCTGGCTTGTGAAATTTCAGAGGGAAGATTAAAGACTCTTATCAGGGCCATGTTGTTTTAATTGTGAAGATTGTGTGGTTCTGATTAGCTGGGGCTGAAGTATCAGCTGTGATTAACAAGATACCAAAACTACTAACGAGAGAACTTTACATTACTGGGACTATTGATGCTAGTTAGCTGGAGCTAAGAAATTAGTGGTGATTAAGAAGAGACCAGCATCATTGAGATAACATCTTCTGGGGAGTGTTTTCTGAGAGTACAAAGAGGTTGTGTTCCAGAGATAGCCAAGGTTGTACCTTGTGCTGCAGCAGGTCTTGGTAATGTGTAAGCGTCACCCATGTGATACTAGTTTTGACAGCACGAAGGGTTCTTGAAGAGCAGCTGAGGCTTAGCACAGTGAGAGGCCATGGAAGGCCATTGGTGAAGGTGCAGCCTCAGTTGCAATTGATGGCCCAGGACTGAAGGGGTCATGCAAAGGAGTTGAGGCCTGGCACCATAAAGAGAGCCTATGAGAGGCTATTGGTGAAGCCTAGTTACAGCAGATGACAGTGTTTTGGTGATGCCAGTACCATGAATGACCACCAAAAACAGCAGCAGCAGTGAAGTACAGGCATCTGGAGCCCAGAAAACAAGATGTGTGCTACAATGGACAGAGCTAGAGAGGTGACTCAAGCCCTTAGAGGAGCCCAGAAGATCGTCAGTTAGATCCCAGTTGGTTTTGCTTTTGATTGTGACTGTGCCCTGATATTTTTCCCTCTTGAAGGAAGAATGTATTTTAGTGGAGCCCACAGGTAAGAGACTTTAAATTTTAAAAGATATTAGACATTTTAAATTGATTGAACTTTAATATGTAAAGACTGTGAGACTTTAGATCTTGAAGATAAATAAAAACATAAGGGTTGAGGCTTAGTAGTGATATGTTTGGGTGTCAAGTTGACAAGGGGTCAATTGTACTGGCTAGTTTTGTGTGTCAACTTGACACAGGCTGGAGTTATCACAGAGAAGTGAACTTCAGTTGGATAAATGCCTCCATGAGATCCAGCTGTGGGGCATTTTCTCAATTAGTGATCAAAGGAGTGGTGCCATCTCTGGGCTAAAAGTCTTGGGTTCTATAAGAGAGCGAGCTGAGCAAGCCAGGAGAAGCAAGCCAGTAAGGAACATCTCTCCATAGCCTCTGCATCAGCTCCTGCTTCCTGACCTACTTGAGTTCCAGTCCTGACTTCCTTGTGATAAACAACAATGTGAAAATAAGCCAAATAAACCCTTTCCTCCCCAACTTGCTTCTTGGTCATGATGTTTGTGCAGGAATAGAAACCCTGACTAAGACAGCCATCTACATTTAGAAGTACTGATCTTTTTCTGATAACACATTCACTTGTGGTAATGCATAAGAATGACTGAATTCGTCTCCCATGATGTAGTGTGTATTTCTAATGTCAAGGCAGCCATAGTCTAAATGCATGGTGTAATTAATATTCCTCTATATATGGAAGCTTCCAGAATATTATTTACAGGACTAGGTGCCTGTGGATTTGCCAATAGCTTCACATATAGTAGCAGCTCATTCATTAGTTGTTCATAATTAGCTTCCATTTTGGTTTAAATAGAAGCACAACACATATTTGCCAGTACCAAAGCCTGCAAATGGGAAAACATTGTTATGCTCATGGGATAAGCATGTGGGACATTTTTATGTATTAATATTTCATCTGAATTATGCCAATAGGGCTGTCTCAGAAAATAATGAGAACCTGGCAAATGTTGAAAGAAAATAAATTCTCAACAGCTTCTGGGCTCTGAAAATAGAATTTGAATAAGGACAGAAGTGCAAATATAAAATATGAATATACATAGTTTAATTCATTAAGCTTATGAATAAATTAGATGATTGATGTCAGACCCGTTTACTTAGCCCATTGCCACATTGGTCTCTTCCATACTTTTAATACCCTTACTGTGACTGGCATGGCCGTTAATATCACATAAGTTACATTGTAGCATGTTTATGCAGCACTAAGACTTCATATAACATATATTGAGACCTACGCTTTTTTTCTCCACTGAGGAGAAATTGAGAAAAACTAAAAACTTTATAGGCAACTTCAGAATGCTAGCCACTGGTTTCCTTTGTCTGGGGCATAAATCAATATTTTCCAGCCTGGAATTTTGTTTTAAACATGTACATTTCTTAGAAAATAATAACTATTTACTTAAGCAGGATTATCTATAATTTTTCTTTGGTAATTTCCTTACAAAACAAATCCTCTCTTATGAACGGTGTTGGGCAAAGGTTCCAAGAACAAGACCAAGTGGGCAGCTTTTCCTATTTTTATTTCCTGAGATATGACAGATGGTGTAACATAAACACTTGCACTCTCAAAGGATGTAATTTGGAAAGCCTTCCATTAAAATCGGTACCATGCACCAGAGAATAACTGACCTTGGATGTAACCTTCACAACAAGCAACCAGAACAGCTCATCCTTCTCCTCTCCTCCCAACTGCATGGTTGCTAGGCACCTCCCTCAGCTAACATAAAGTCTCTGGATTATCAATATTAGACTTTTTGTACAATTTTTATATTTTGACATCATTAATGGATCCCATTGGGGGTATTCATGATTTCTTATTAAAACTAAGAAATACAGAGCTTCTACCATCTAGCCCTTAAGCCTCAGGAAGCACTAACCCTCTCACTTAGTCATCTCAGAGAAAGATGGTAGGTAATTAGGAATCACATAGCTTCTAGACCACACACACACACACACACACACACACACACACACACACACACA
>JADRCD010228683.1:0-32983 GCA_019843815.1 Montemys delectorum
AAATAAGCAGAAAGTGTGTATAAATTGTACAATATTGGACAAATTTCTCCAATTACCAAGTTAGAGAGACCACTGGATGACAGCCAACAAATTTCTAATTCCTCATATTTTTGAATTTCAATTTATTAGGATATGTTGGTAATATTAATTTTCATATTAAGAGACATGAAGAAAAAGTAATTGTTACTTCATGTTATATTTGTTGTTGGACGTGGAATTAAGTTTGTGGAGGTTTGTTGAAAGATTGCTTTCTTGCTGATTTTATGGTGTAGTTTTGCTCATTATGTTGTTGTTTTCCATCTATTATCATTTGTAGGGCTGGATTTATGGAAAGATATTGTGTAAATTTCATTTTCTCATGGAATATCTTGTTTTCTCCATCTATGGTAATTGAGAATTTTGCTGGGTATAGTAGCCTGGGCTGGCATTTGTTTTCTTGTAGGTTCTATATGACATTTGTCAGAATCTTCTAGTTTTCATAGTCTCTGGTGAGAAGTTTGGTATAATTCTGATAGGCCTACCACTCTATGTTACTTGACATTTTCCCCTTACTGCTTTTAATATACTTTCTTTGTTTATTACATTTGATGTTTTTATTATTATGTGACAGGAGGAATTTCTTTTCTGGTCCAGTCTATTTGAAGTTCTGTAGGCTTCTTGTATGTTCATGGGCATCTCTTTCTTTAGGTTAGGGAAATTTTCTTCTATAATTTTGTTGAAGATATTTACTGGCCATTTAAGTTGAGAGTCTTTACTCTCTTTGACACCTATAATCCTTAGGTTTGGTCTTCTCATTGTGTCCTAGACTTCTTGGATGTTTTTGGTTAGGAGCTTTTTATTTTTGCATTTTCTTTGACTGTTGTGTCAATGTTTTCTATGGTGTCCCTGAGATTCTCTCTTCTATCTCTTGTATTCTGTTGGTGATACTTGCATCTATGACTCCCAATCTCTTTCCTAGGTTTTCTAACTCCAGAGTTGTCTTCCTTTGTGATTTCTTTATTGTTTCTACTTTCATTTTTAGATCCTGGATGGTTTTGTTCATTTCCTTCACCTGTAGTTCTTTAAGAGATTTTTGTGTTTCCTCTTTAAGGGCTTCTAGTGGTTTACCTGTGTTCTTCTGTATCTATTTGAGGGAATTATTTATGTCCTTCTTAAAGTCCTCTATCATCAACATGAGAAGTGATTTTAGATTTGAATCTTGCTTTTCCTGTGTGATGGTGTGTCCAGGACTTGCTATGGTGGGAGAATGGGGTTCTGATGATGCCAGGTAACCTTGGTTTATGTTGCTTCTGTTCTTATGCTTGCCTCTCACCATCTAGTTGTCTCTAGTACTACCTACCTGGCTATATCTGACAGGAGCCTGTTCTTCCTATGATCCTGGTTGTGTCAGAACTCCTCAAAGTCAAGCTGTCTGGGTGATCCTGTGGTTCTGGGATCCTGTGTTAGAGTTCCTGGGAGTTAAGCTTCTTCTGGCTATTGTGGGACTGACTGCTGAGTTTCTGCCCAACGTCTGCTCAGGGCACTGGCCCAGACAGCCTAGAAACAAGATTCAGCTCTTTCCTGTAGAACCAATGGTGAATGTTATAGGTCTTCAGACCTTAGCATGACTGAAGCAATCCTAGAAGCAGCATATTCACTTTAAGTTCTAGCACATAATTGCCAATGTCTGCCAAAACAAGAACTAAGACCTAATCTATCAAAGACCTAGCTCCTCTCTGCCCCTTCCCCGAAAGCAGAGAGCTTGCCTTCAGGGAGTGTTCCAACCCAGAGACTCAGGTGAGATCTTCGTTTTTCCTCCGGTGACCTTCTAAGGAGGGACCAGCCAGGAGGCACAGACCTCAGAAGTGGCAGGGCAGCTGGGGCAGGATCCTTTCTACCTCCATCTTCACCTAGGAGGGACTGGAGATCTACAGCCCTCTCTGCCCCTTCCCTGCAAGTGGAGAGCCTGCCTCCAGGGTTTGTTCTGACCCCAGGACTCAGGAGGGACTACTGATCCACAGCCCACTGCACACAGGTCTTACCTGAGGAGAGCTGATCTCCCAGGAGTGCTGACACAGGCTTACAGACCCACAGGAGGAACAAGCTCCAGCCAGAGACAGCAAGAATATCTAACACCAGAGATCAACAGATGGCGAAAGGCAAATGCAAGAATCTTACCAACAGAAACTAAGACTACTTGGCTTCATCAGAACCTAGTACTCCCACCACAGCAAGTCCTGGATATCCCAAAACACCAGAAAAGCAAGATGTTGATCTAAAATCATATCTCACTATGGTGATAGAGGAATTTAAGAAGAGCATGAATAACTCCCTTAGAGAAATACAGGAGAACACAAAAACAGGTTCAAGCCCTTAAAGAGAAAACAGTCGAATGGATGGCTGCAAGCATCCTCCTCTGTATTTGTCTGGCTCTGGCAGAGCCTCTCAGGAGACAGTTATATCAGGCTTCTGATAGCAAGCACTTCTTGGCATCCACAATAGTGTCTGGGTTTGGTGACTGTATATGGGATGTATCCTTGACTATTGTGTCAAAGTTTTCTATGGCATCTTCTGCAACTGATATTCTCTCTTCTATCTCTTGTATTCTCTTGCACCTATGACTCCTGATCTCTTTCTTAGGTTTTCTTTCTCCATATTTGTCTCCCTTGGTGATTTCTCTATTGTTTCTACTTTCATTTTAGATCCTGGATGGCTTTGTTCAATTATTCTAATCCTTTAAGGGATTTTTTTTTGTTTCCTCTTTAAGTACTTCTACCTGTTGACCTGTGTTCTTCTGTATTTCTTTAAGGGAGTTATTTACGTTCTTTTAAAAGTCCTCTATCATCATCATGAGATGTGTTATTAAATCAGAGACTTGTTTTTCTGTTGTGTTTGGGGTATCCAGGACTCCCTGTGGTGGGAGAACTGTGTTCTGATGATGCCAAGTTGTCTTGGTTTCTGTTGCTTAGCTTCTTGTTCTTGCCTCTCCTAATCTGGTTATCTCTGGTATTAGCTGGTCTTGCTGTCTCTTACTGTGGCTTGTATGTCCTGAAAGCCTGTGTGTCAGTACTCCTGCGTAATTGGGTTTGGAGCACTGTGGCACAGGATCGACTCTGGGTGCAGAGGGAAACTAGAAGGATTCTATTTGAGGTTGCTCCTCAGTTTCTGTGTCCTGAGGGTTTTTGGACGGGTCCCTAGGCACACAAATGGTGGTCTTGTGCTCACAGGCTTATCCACACTCCTGGGAGACCAGCTCTCTCCAGTTGGTATTTTGGTATGGAGTGCCATGGCACAGGATCAGCTCAGGGCACAGACTGGGTGCTATTTCCTTAATTTTTTATTGGCCCATTGATCATTTGTTTAAAGAAGGACTACTGATTTCTTTGAGTTAATTTTGCATCCAGCCCATTTGCTAAAGGTGTTAATGAGCTATAAGGAGTTCTCTGGTACAATTTTTTGCATTTTTTTATGTATGCTATCATATCATCTGGGAATAGTGGCACTTTGACATCTTTTTTTCCAATTTGTATTCTTTTGATCCCCTTTAGTTGTTTTTTTTCTCTGGCTGGAGCATCATGTACTATATTGACTAGATAGGGGACAGCTATGTCTTGTCTATGTTTAGGGGAATTGTTTTAAACTTCTCTGCATTTAATTTGATGCTAGCTATTGGATTGCTATATATTGCTTTGATTATGTTTGGGATATATCCTTGAAAACATTACTATAGGAGACAAGTTCCTGAACAGAAAAACCAGTGTCTCAGCCTCTAAGATAAACAATTCATAAATGGGATCTCATGAAACTGTCGATTTTTGTAAGGCAAGGATATTCTCAATAGGAAAAAATGGCAGCCTTGAGATTGGGAAAGGATCTTCACCAACCCTACATGTAATAGAGGGTTAATATACAAAATGTATAAAGAACTCAGGAAGTGAGACACCAACAACCCAAACAACCCAAGTAAAAATGGTGTACATAGTTAAACAGAGAATTCACAACAGAAGAATCTCTAATAGCAGAAAAGCACTTACATATATAAATGTTCAAAATTCATAGTCATCAGGCAAGCACAGATTAAAACCCATCAGAATGGCTAAGATAAAAATCTCAAGAGAGAGCACATGCTGTAGAAAACATGGAGCAAAGGAACTCACTTCCATTATTAGTAGAAATGTAAACTTGTATAACAACTTTTGAAATAAATTTGGCATTTTCTCAGAAAACTTAGAACAGGTCTCTCTCAAGAACCAACTCTACTACTCCTGCACATGTATCCAAAAGATGCTCCAATATTCTACAAAGACACTTGCTCAACTATGTTCATACCAGCTTTATTCAAAATATTGAGAAACTGGAAAGAACCTAGATGTCCCTCACCTGAAGAATGGATAAGGAAAATATAGTGAATTTACATAATGGAGTATTATTCAGCTATTAAAATCAAAGATCATGAAATTTGCAGGCAAATGGATGATAGCCCAGTCCCAAAAGTACATTCATGGTATATACTCACTTATGCATGGGTATTAGCCATAAAACTCAGGATACACATGCTATACTACACAGACCTAAAGAAGATAAACAGGAAGGAAGGGTGAATAAAACAGTTATAAGAGGCAGATGGAAGGAGGTACCTGGATGGGAAAGGGGAGGAGGAGGGAAATGGAGTCATGATCAGTAGTGGGGAGGGACAAAAGAGATGGCCACATGGTCATGAGAATGAATGGAAATCTGCAACTGATGGGGGTTGGGTGGGTGGTCAGCATCTACAGGACTGGACAGAGCCCTGGGAAAAGGGAGGCTCCCAGAATTCAAGAGGGTGACCTTAGCTGTGACTCATAGCATTGGAGATATAGAAACTGAACAGGCTACTTCCTGTAGCCTAGTGTAAACCCCAGTTAAACAATAGGTACTGTAGCCGGGCAGTGGTGGTGCACGCCTTTAATCCTAGCACTTGGGAGGCAGAGGCAGGCAGATTTCTGAGTTCCAGGCCAGCCTGGTCTACAGAGTGAGTTCCAGGACAGTCAGGGCTACACAGAGAAACCCTGTCTCAAAAAACCAAAAAAAAAAAAAAAAATAGGTACTCTAAACCACCCACAAAACTTTCAACCCAAATTTTATCCTGTCTACAAAAAAATGCAAGGACAGGGGGACAAGGGATGGAGCAGAGGCTGGGGGAATGGACATCCCATAAAGGGCCAACTTGTGACCCATCCCATGGGCAAGTACTAATTCCTGACACTATTATTGATACTCTATTATGCTTGCAGAGAGGAGTTCACCATGGCTGTCCTCTGAGAGGCTCCATCCAGCAGCTGATTCAGAGAAATAGAGATACCTACAGTCAAACAGTGGATAGGACTTGGATACTCTTAAATGAAAGAATAGGAGAAGTCTTGTGAGGCCCAAAGGGGACAGAAATTCCACAGGAACACCAACAGTGTCAACTTACCTGGACTCTCGGGGCTCTCAGAGGATGAACCACCAACAAAAGAGCATTCATTTGTTGCACCTAGGTCTCCCTGCATATATGTAGCAGATGTGCAACTTGAGCTTCATATGGATCCAGGACAACTAGAGCTGGGAGAATATCCCAAAAGCTGTTGCCTGTAAGCGGGATATATTCTAGCTATGATGCCTTCTCTGGCCTCAGTGGGAGAGGATACACCTAGCCTTGCAGAGGCTTGACATACCAGAGAAGGGGGATGCTCACGGGTCCCCACTCACTTAGAGGAGAAGGGGAAGGGGGAGGATTAGCTGAGGGGTGACTGGGAAGGGGCCAGTGAGCAGGATGCAGTGCAAGCAAACCATACTCTGCCTATGTCTGCTAACACTGCATTAATTAGAGCAACATTTGCTCTGTTTTTATTGAGCTTACCTTCACTGTGAAGTAATGATGTTAGAAATTTGATTTGTCAGCCAGGCAGTGGTGGCACATGCCTTTAATCCCAGCACTAGAGAGGCAGAGGCAGGTGGATTTCTGAGTTCGAGGTCAGCCTGGTCTACAGAGTGAGTTCCAGGACAGGCAAGGCTACACAGAGAAAACCTGTCTCAGAACACACACACACACACACACACACACACACACACACACACACACACAGAAATTTGATTTGTCTAGTGTCACAGTTCTGAGGGCAGGTTGTAGAATTTCCATGACTAATTCTTTAGCTTCTTTGCAACTGCCCCGCTGCTGTCAAATTGACTTATCTTTTTATTACCTCTCAAGTTTCTCCTTTAGCACAATCATCTCTATATTTAAGGCATCATCATTTCTCCAATTCCTTTCTTTTCAAGGATCTCCTCAGCTTTCATAGATCCTAAATTAGGGTACTTTAACTTTGTTTAGAGTACTTTGCCTATTGTTCTCATAGTGTGTGGTGCCATCAAATTCTCCCTCTCTATTCACCCATTTAGCATTAAAATGAAACTCACTGCACTTTAGAAGTTTTCTCAGACAAGACTAAATAACTGGAGGTCACATTTCAACTTCTACAATTCCCAAAACACAATCCTAATGCAATACACATTTATTGGATAGACACATACACTCTTTGACTTTCTTTAAGTTTCTAGTTCCCTTCTGTGGGACTAGATAACTTAATACTGACTGACCTCTGTATTTCAGTATTTCCCATGAGCATCTTTTCACATACCACTTACACAGAGTTGATTTCTTGTATTCTGTTACAAGATGTTCTGCTGCAACAAAAGCCAGCTCTTTGGGAGTTGACCTTGGATATCTTCTCTCTTGACTTTCCATTCTATATTGTGAAGAATGCCCTTATGTATGTTATTTAGATGTTAATTAATTATATGTTACCTCCTACATATTTCATCTTGGATGGACAGAAGTATGAACAACAGATAAATAACAAAAGAATATGTAAAATGTCTCTTATTCTTAAGTCTGAGCATCAAATAAAACAATATATGTGAATTATTGAATTGCATATAAATAGAATATTTGTGTGAAATATCATAGGAAGCTGCCCCATGTCATCAAAGCTGAAGGTCATGCTACGGTTCCAGAGAAGTACAATTTTATACATTAAACAATAGAGACCATAGACAACATGGGATTTCACCACCATTCCTCAGTACCTGCATTCTTTACTTACATAATCCATTTTCTGTACCTAAGTTTCTTAAAGTAACTCTTGTTTTTTGCAGACAGGGTCGTGTTCAATGTAATAGTTAACTCTAATATTTTCTAAAATGTTAGACCTCGAATAAATCTTATTTTATATTCTTGTTAAGTATTTGTCCAGTATGAGCTTTCAGATGGTAAACAGACTGTTTCTGGTATGACTAAGCTTCTCACTTTAAATGTTAGTTTAAAGGCTGTAAGTCTCCTGTCTTTTAATGGATCCACTATGAATGTGTGTATGTGTGTATGTTTGTGTGTGTTTATGTGTACATGTGTGTGTGTGTGTGTGTGTGTGTGTGTTTAAGAACAAGCATGAGGTTCAGATAGAGAGATACTTCTTGTAGATATTAGACTGAATCTATAGCCATCTTTGGAAATCTAATTTGTTATTCTGTGGTTTCATTCAGCTGTTTTAAAATTATTAACATTATCATGTTCTTGATAAAAATTGTCTCTTCCAAATTTGCTCCACTAGTTGTATAAACTACTGGGATTTCTTTTTTTTTTTTCTTTTTTAATAATCTCTTACGATGGCCCTCTTTAGTGCTGATATTAACCTGACTATCTGCAATTCAGCTTTCAAATGTTTGATTTTCTCTGTATTTAAAAATATTTATGCTTTGGTAAATAATGCCCATATAATAATATGTATTTAGATCATATCCACCCTCAGTACCCACTCGAACTCCTCCTGGAGCTGCCTTCACATTCCTATTCTTCCTATTGTCTTGATTCTTTCTTCTCCCATGTCCTTCCTTCTACCCCTAACTTTAATTAGTAGGGCCCCTGCAGTATAGGAATGGGAACACAACTTTGGGTAAAACTGCTGGAAAAATTTTAGACTGTTCTTCCCCTAGTTGCCATTAGTTGTAAATACATCATCAGGTAGGTGCAGGGTTTTTATTTCGTCCCTGTTTCTCTTCATATTGGACTGCTGGATGGAGATTTATTGGTCTAATTATTCTGAGTCCAGCTGATTTAAGTTCATGACTGCCATTATCCAACCACGCCCAGAACATATTATTTCACTGCAATCTTCCTCCACTCTGATTCTTACAGTATTGTTTTCCACTCTTCCATGATATTCTCCAAGTATTTCAGAAGAGGAATTTGAGACAGATCCACAATTTAGAAGCGAGCAATCCACAGTCACATGTTCCTCTAGTTTTGACAAGTTATGAGTCTTTGTTTAGGCTGTCTGACACTGTATCAATAAACTTCCCTGATGAGAAAGGAGATTTACATTGGCCTGTGGGTTTAAGGAGCAGTATTTTTAAGGCGGTTTGATACTATATCTTTTAAGAGAAATAACAGTAGTAGGACATCTGATTTTCCAAACTATGGGCCCATACATAGGTATAAGTTCCATCTTTTGAACTGGACCTTTGGTCCAATTGAAGATGTGTTGGCTATCCGAATAATACTCGTGTTACTACTTCAGCAATGAGCATAACTCATCTGAGTGGCCATTATTGTAGTGAACAAGATTCACAGCTGTTGAACTGTTGAGAGCTTTTCTCCCGGAGGAGCCTTCACAGTACCTTCTGGCACTGTAAAATCTTGCCAACATAGAAGCCTCAAGGTCAGTAACAACTTGACTTCTCCATGTCCTGTGACCAAAAATACCCAAAGTCACGTAGCCATAATTATAAGAGCCCAGATTTATATTCAGCATTTTTGCTTGTATTATAATTATAACCATTAAGCAAAATAATGGGTTTTAATGTATACTATGTCAATTAGGAAAATCAAATTCTATTTTCTTGCCAGATTTATTTTACAAAAATTCCTTTATTTAACATATAGATTTTTCTTTCCTTCTTCCTTTTCTCCTTCTTTATATTTTTGGCTACCATAGCTAAATATCAGGTAAAGTTAGGAATAATCCAGATTTTCTAAAGGACAATTTCTACTTAATCTAACCCAATATACAAAATATGTAACATAGTATATTTGGTCATAGAACTCAATAAATACCTAATTATTGACCAAAAATTACTGAGTACTTCCTAAACATTACCAGGACAATTTACTATTGTAATTACATTAATAAAGTGATATAATATGATTCAGAAAACATAAAAATAGTTATGAAAATGTATTTTTATCTTTTTGTATTTTTTCAATTCTTACTAATTCTGTCTTTAAAATCTCATGTGTCATTGCAAATCTCTTCTTTCTCTTCATCTTCTTGTTTTCCATCCCTGACTGTTTTTATTGTTGTTTTGTTTTTGTTTACTTGTTTTTATTCCCACTTAATAAAAACTGGCCAGGGCCAATGTGCAAGTCAGACTTCTAATCCACAGAAATGTTTTTTTATAATGTTTACAATTTTACAATCAAAGAAATTGTTCATTAATAATGAAATCGGTCATGATGTATAACTTAATACTATATGGAAAGACATGCAAGAAGTTTATATTTTAGATACATGCTATAATCTACATTTAATTTACATCCAAAGGTGTCTTAATTGTGCTTTTTCTTCTTTTTCTTTTCTTTTTCTTTTTCTTTTCTCTTCTTTCTTTCTTTCTTTCTTTCTTTCTTTCTTTCTTTCTTTCTTTCTTTTTTTAATTTTGTGACAGGATATCTCTATTAGGTAGCTCTGGCTGTACTGTAAATTATTTTATAGACTTCATTGGCCTTGAACTCAGACAGATTCCTCTCTCTCTCTCTCTCTCTCTCTCTCTCTCTCTCTCTCTCTCTCTCTCTCTCTCTGTAAGACTGAAACTAAAGGCTTGCCTCACCACTCCCAGTCTCAAAGCTTTCTTTTTAATTAACAAGTGAGATCTCTCAAGCTTCTGTAAGACAAAGGCCATTTCTTTCAAACAAAGTAGCAGCCTACAGAATGGAAAAAATGTCACCAGTCTCGCACTCCATAAAGGACTACTATCCAATATATAAAAAGAACTCAAGAAGATAGATATAAAAACCCAAATAGTCAAATTTAAAATGGGGTACAGATCTAAACAGAGAATTCTCAGTAGAGGAATATCAATTGGTTGAGAAACACTTAAAGAAATGTTCAACATTCTCAGCCATCAGTGCAATGCAAATCAAAATGACTTTGAGATTTTTGTCTTACACAGTGATAGCTCATGCAGGCAAAGATGTGGAGTATGGGGAACACACATCCATTGCCGATGGTAGTACAAACTTGTACAGCCAGTATGGAAACCTATATGGTATTTCTTCGGAAAATTGGGAATTGATCTACTTCAAGACCTAGCTATTCCACTTTTAGTCATATACCCAAGGGCATTTGTTCAACTATCTTTATAATAGCTCTATTCATAATAGCCAGAAACTGGAAACAATCTAGATGTCCCTCAACCAAAGAATCAATAAAGAACATGTAAGAAGGAGTATTACTCATATGTTTTAAACAATTGTATTATGGAATTTGTGGGCAAATGGATTAATGTGGGGCTAGGGAGTCTTGGAGCAAGAGTCAGGTTGAGGTATATCCAAAAGCCCAAAAATTGTATGCTGAGTTCAGCAGGAGCAAGATGGCACCTTATTCTCAACCCTACCATCCCATTCTTTTTCAATACTAGAACAAATAGCCCTGCACCCCCAACTTTGCCTCTTTGAGGAGTTAATATAGCCAGGTAGCCAGGTTAAACTCCCTTACCCCTTATGAGGTCATATCTAGCAATACCTGGAATTTCCCCTTATGCATTTGAGGTATCTCCAGAACTCTGATCCCACCCAGTGATGTACATTCACTCCAAAAGCCTCTTTCTACCCTCCAAAGGTTCGAGTAGCACCCTCTTAAATGAGCTGTGTCACTAAAGCTGCTTCCTGAGAGTCTGTTCTTGACATACGCACCACTACCTGGAGTTGCTTCCACTTACAACTGGTTCCTGCTCAGCTTCCCCTCCCTAGGATCTGCTAACTGAGATTACAGGCTTATCACACTACTATGGATTGAGGTGGAGCCAGAACAGCAGATTGACAAGAAGAAACTTCTGAGTGAGGTAAGATAGACCTCAAAATATAAACATGGAGGGTACTTACTGACAAATGGATATCAGCTGTTTAGCTATTTATGGTATGACCCACAGACCTGTACATGATAAGAATCAGGGTGATCTCAAAGCAGAATCCATGGATCTTCCTAGAAAGATGAAATAGAGTAGAACTTACAGGTAGTGTAAAGGTGGGTGGGAATGGAAATGGGAGGGACCAGGTATTGTGAGATGGGATGAAGGGAAAGAGTATTGAAGGAGATGTTTGTAATTGGGGGACATTTGGGAAGCGTGTGGCACCTAGTGCAGTGGAAACTTCCTGGAATCTATGAGGGAGATCCTAGTGAATAATCATAGTAATTTCAACTTGCCATTTCTTTTAGCCAAGCAAGTCACCCAGTGATGAGACAGGGTTGCATTCAGCTAAGTTATTGGCCAAAGTGAACCATGGAGATCCCCAACAACCCAGGCTAATGTTCAAGTAGAGACTCGCTGCAAACTGATAGCAAAGTACCATTGGAAAGAACAATTTCCACGTGGCTCATTGAACATGGAGAGGTGAAGCAAGTGCCTGCATGCAGCCTTTACCCCTAAGTTCTACTCTCTTTAGTTCAGTAAAGTACTATTGAGATTTGGCCTGTTACTAGGTATTATAATGCTAAATACTGGCCAGGTTGCTTCTGGGACAAGTAGGGATCCTCACATATACCAAGTGATACTATGCAACCTTGTCCCCCAGGAATCTGATTCATCAAAAAGATGCCTACAGCCTATAGGTGGGTGGGAGAGAGTTAGGTGGAGTTTCAAATACTGGCCTTGGAGTGTGAGAAGGATCAGGGGGTGGTAGTGAGGGGAAAGGAGAGAAGGTGTAGAGAGGAGAAGATGTCATGGGGTTAGCAACATTCATGAGAATTGACCATGACAGGTGGCCAGTGAGAGTAAGAGAGGCCCAGGCCAAACACGGCAAGTCGTATCTCAGGGTTATTGATAGGATAGTAGATATTAATAGCTTATAGGTAGATATCGGCCCAGCCATAATGTTTAAATAAGGTTTATTATAAATATAAAAGTTTTGTGTCTTTTATCGGGTAACTGAATAATCATAGGTGGGGTAGAAGCCCTGACTGAAATTAAATCTTTACTATGACAAGGTACTTTGCAGTCTATAGAAAGTGAAACCTGGTCACCAACACAGCCACCAAACCCATTATTTAGAATACGTCCTATCCCCATGTGTTTAAACAATATTGGATAGAAAATTGTGGGGCTGGCCAACCAATATTTGATTTAACTTGAGGTTCATAACTTCTCAGATGGCCAAGACCTGGACAGTGGATAAGCCTAACAATCTAAGGTTGCACTGAAAACAACAGGTCTAAAAAACAATATAATGAGATGATTTCTAGTGATATTCTGCTATAATCACATATCAGTGTCATCCTCACTGATGATCAGAGAAGCTTATCCTGCACAGATGGGAGCAGATGTAGAGACCCAGAGAGAGACATTTTTCAGAGAGAGGGTCTAAATTGAAGGTTTCCATCAGGTGCCTAGCCTTGGAGATCAGTGAGTCCCATGGAAAATGGGAGAAAGAATGTTGGGCTTAAAGAACGAAGGGAATGGGAAACGTGAGCAGAACATGGCCTTCTGAATCAACTACCTAGATTCGTATAAGTTCTCAGGGATTGAACTAACTAGCACAGAGGCTGCAAGGGCTTTCAAGAGCCTGCATGCAGGCTATGGGTGTTAACTTAATGCTTTGGTGGCACTCATAACTATGAAGGTTGGTGAGTGCTTGGCCCCTTTGCCTGCACTTGGGACTCTTTTCCTCTTGCTGGGATTCCTTGCTCAGCCTCTGGGTCAGGCTTTGTCTTACTGCATTTTGTTTAGTCTTGTTTAGTTGTTGTCTCTTAGAAGTCTACCCTAAAGAGTAAGAGGTCTTTCTGAAGGAAGACAGAGGGAGGTGGGGACATCTGGGAGGAGTGGAAAGAGGGCAAGCTGTGATAGGAATGTATTGAGAAGAATCTATTTTCAATAAAAACAAAAACAAAACCCCAAACTCCCACATTTTAAGGCACCTGTATTTCTGACAGGAATGACTACCAACAGTTGCATTCTGTCTTTTGAGTAGTGTAGCAAATATTAAATAAGTATGAAACTACTGTTTAGTAAATATGAATGCATTTATAGTTAAGTGGACTTATTTTAGAGTGAGCAGTATAGGAATATCAAAAACAACTTTGTAAATCACTAAAATATATAACGGTCCTGCACATTCTTTTTCAGTGGCTGCTGTTCATGTAATAAAACACCTTCAAATAGGGCAATGGCACAAACTGATGGGATTATCATTTGCAGCATCCCTTACAAAGCTCCTACCTCCAAGGCAGCCTTTGTTTCCATAGGCAACGAGGATGCTAAGGCACACTGATTCTAAAGCACTGAGACTGCCTCCTGTGCCCTGAGGAAAACAGTTGCCTGCTGTACTACATAAACACTGAAAGCAGAACTCTCTTGGTAAAAACCTGAGCAGCGTGAATTGAGTGAATTGAGGGGTAACAGCAGTCTGCTCCAAAAAGCTCACCTCCAACAGCTCCAAGATAAAGCACTCCCAGAGAGAGTGCTATATGCCCTGTGGTTTCAATAATTTCTGCCACTTAGGGATAGGAGCCTTTGTCAGATGTTTGCAGCTTTTTATATTGGTTTGACATACGATAGAATGCCATTAATGTCATCATTGTCCTTCAAGTTCCAGGGAGAACACAATTTCTAGTAAATTTGTTTATTTCTAAATCAAGGTGAGTTGAAGGAATTTTCTCGAGCATTGAAACCAACAATTAGAGGCATGCATATATATGTATATATATATATATATATATATATATATATATACATATATATATATCATATATTCCTGGCTATACACAGAAATAGGTATAATTAATTTAACACTAATTTCCCTCATTAGTCTTTCTCATTATTTGCAGGTTCATATGTGCTCCTTGGTATAATATTAGGGTATTTCTAAGCAGTGTTTGATAAAATTTACAAAATGCAAGTGATAAAAGAAATTGCTTGTGAAACTTTGTCTATTTTATTAAAAGCTTGGACAACCTAAATATTCTCTTTTCAAAACATACTTTAATATTTTATTTTATTTTATTTCATTTTAATTTCATATGTGAACACTTTATATACCTAGTTTTTTCTCCTATCTCCAACTCATCCAGTGTACCTGAATTCTCAAATTTATGACCTCTCACTCTTTAGTTATTATCCTTAAATATATATCAACATATAAATTTATATGTACATATGCATATACATGTAAGTATATAAACAACACATGCTGAATTTATTTTAGTGTTTAATTTATATGTATTTAGAGTTGAGTGTTTAGGATTGGATCACCTATTAGGGTGCATGCCCCTAGAGTAGACTCTTTCACTCTCTCTCTCAGCAGGCCTAATTGAAAAGCTGATAGCCTTTCAACTTGGGATATGAGCTTGTGAGATCTTCGCAGTTTATATCATCTTGTTACTTGGGATTGTCATTTTCAGGTCATTTTTAGGCACTGTGTTATTGATATTTTTTGAGGTGTGTGTTTCCTGCCACACATAGAAGACAAAATCTCACAATTGTCCTTCCTGGTCCTTTGTTTCTTAAGATCTTGCTGCCAACTCTTCTGCAATGTTCCCAGAGCACCTAGTATAAGGGTATGCTATAAATATATCCATTGATTTTGAGAATACCTCATGATCATTTGTTCTGCGAATTGAAAAATTGTGTCTTTCTGTATGGTTACCATTTGTTACAAAAAGAAGTTTCTTTGATATGATTAAGAGGTACACTTGTCTGTGGGTATAAGTATTTAATATACAGGTAGGCATTAGCTTAGGGAAATGGCTCTAATAGTAAAATACCTGACTTTAAATGTCAGGAGTCCTTGGCTTCATAGGCCATCATGGTAGGGGCCTAGATTTACCATTTCAAACAGAATTTCTTTTTTATTTAGCAGCTTTTAAATCCAGTTATACAGGTTTTAATTACTCTTAACTTAACATATCAAATGATGTTAACAGGAAAGCAGAAATAGAAGTCTTTGTAGTTGTATAACTTCTTTTCAATTATAGCATGGTTTCCTTATAGTCCAAGCTCTGTTGTTTATTAACAAACTCAAAAGTATTAAAGGAATGTCTTTATCTTGGTGAATTTTTTCCTATGAGGAAAAGAATACAGCACTTGATACCCCTCTAAGTCCAGTCCTCCAGCACAACCTGGTCCTTCAGATGGATATGCTGAGTAATTGAAATCAAGTTACTAGAAACAATTAAGCCACATTCATACACTATGATGAGACACACATAAGTCCATATACATCTATTGGTAACAGCCTATATATCCAAGGTGGAAACGGTGTAAATATTTGCATGTGTGTAGGATTTTGTTAAAGTATAAACAGAACCTCAAATTAGTGATATTATCTTACCTATGCATTATTATTTACAGAGTATATCTTACATGTTTCTTGTGTTATGTAAGTTAGTGAAAAATCTCATCTAACCATAATTAAATTAAATGAAGTTTAGGAGATCTACACATTGTATGCTTTCAAGGTAGATTTTTAGATCTTATGGATTTCCTGTTAATATACTCTCTGTTTTATCCTTGCCTCCTCCAAGTTTCATGATAAAAATATAAAGGTAAAGGCTTTAGAGCTCAGAGATGAAATAGACTCTAATTATCATCATTTAGTGAAACAAAATTGAGACAAAATACATTCAAGTACTAGAGGACTCACCCATATAGAGAACTAAAGATTCATTGACAAAATTTAGATCATATTGCCAAGGTGTAAAAAGAGAAATGATAATGGAAAGATGATTTCCAGCAGGAGATGCAAAAATATTAATTACCAACATTTGTAAAATGCTTTCAACTCAATGACTTTTCTCTCAATTATCTCATTTGATTTTCACATAATTTACATAATTGGGAGGTGTTGGAACAATTTTCAGATGACTTTATGTCCTGTGATCTTTTTATTCCTAAACTAATTGGCAAACTGTCCCAAAATACTTGGCAGTATCTCGTCTGCTAAATCCCCACCTGGACAGATTCAGTTTCCAGGAGTTTCATAGACTGTGTCTAAACAGTAGCATTCTGTAGGTACTTCTCCAATTCCGTCAATGACAAAGAACAGTGTGGTGATCTGTCCAAATCCATCTCATATAGTGGGAAAAAAAAACCAATAGCAAAGTGACTACTGAATATTGGCTGTTGTTAGGCAGTGTTGTAGAGTTGCCTTAATGTTCCCTAACAGTTAAACAACAAAACAAAACAAAACAAAAACAAAAAACAAAAAGAAAGCAAACAAACAAAAAGCAACAAAAAAGTACCTACCCTTAACATTATTTTCAACCACGTAACAATTTCTTTACCATCTATATAAAGAAGAGAACACAAAGTTACAATAATTAAAAATTGTTGTGTATGAAGTTTCTACAGAACTAATGTGCTAGATGAAGTCATGACTGGTAATGGTATTATTAGATTGCTTATCACCTAAAATACTTGTCAGAAGAATTTAAATTTAGTTTGCAGGTGTTAGAAGAATATGTTATTTAAAGGTACAGTTTAATGTGATGATGTCTTCTATAAACATTTAGGTCATTTTTCCCATTGACAAAAATAGTTCATGTTGGTTGCTCAGGAATGTCTAAACAGGGAAGTGATGTCATGGTGGGTCTGAGGATTTGCTCCTCAAATTAAAACAAAATCAGGTTATTTAGTAGTTTCCTAAACTACTAGGTTGTCAGAAGTTGATTTTATAATGCATTTAGTACTTTTAAAAATACATATCTTTACCTTAGAATCTCAAGTTTCTTTAAAAACAATGAAATTTACAGGGGAAACCATAAATATCTGAGTAAATACCACACCATTTTGACCCTCAACTTAATAGAAGGTTTACAGTTACACTAGAGAGTCAGTTCATCCCTCAACTCATTCACAGAAAGTAGAGATAAGGCATTTTGCCTTTCTTTTTTTTTTCTTGGTTATTTTGTTTATTTACATTTCAAATGTTATCCCCTCCCAGGTTTCTCCTCTGCAAACTCCCTCTCTAATCCTCCTTCTATTTCAAGTAGTGGAGCTAGAACCATAAGGGTTGCAAAGAGAATTTAAAATAATAACCTTCATAGTTGTTTACAATATCATTAAAATATATTAATGACTTTTGTACTGATAGATCCTGGCAGTTGTGAGAAGTCTGGAACGCTGCTGCATTAACCAGTGTAATGAGTCCTTGCTTTCTTGAATTGGTGGAATGTAAACTTAAGCATGATCTCCACAGAAGACACAAAACGACAAAGCATGTTAGATTTAACCTGCTTCAACATATTTTATACATTCAATTTTATTGACTTTGCAAAGCTGAACATCATACACACTCTTTCAGTTGAGGCTTCTGGCTTGGAATATTCAGATATGAGTTCATACCCTGCAGTACTTGCAGAAACCAAGAGAAGGAGGACATTTGCCAGAGTGAAATGGAGAAGCAGATGGAGAAGAGAATAGCAGGATATGAGTGATCTGATGGAAGAACTGAGAAAAATAGGTGAGGGTTCTAATTAGGGAAGAGGTTGGGAATAAATATAGAAGTAGGCAGAGGGCAAAGTAAGAGAATGTCTGAAAACCTCAAAAGGAATCATACTATTAACTCCTGAAAAGCACCGGTAGTAAGTTTTAGTAAGTATATAAATATGCATATATACAGTTTAAATCAAAGCTTCCCATTGTGTTCGAATTGAAAGACTCCCTTGAGGAGATAAAGATCATCTAATCAAAGTCCAACGTGGTCATGAGAAGCTTTCTTTTGAGTGGTTGGTCAGGGTTGTCCTAGAAATTTCCAAAACAGTACAGATTATTCACATTGCTTTTGGTTACCCATAAAGGAGGAATATAATTAATTTTTGCGGAAAGCATCATGTACTTCAGACACAGGACCCAGAACTTCCTGAGCTGTACCTGACCTGAATACCTCTTCACTAATAACTAGTTTTCATGGAACTATTTTTCCAATGGAGGGAAACAATCAACAGCCCTATCCAGCTAGGATATTCATGAACCATAACAGGAATCCCCACTGCCGCATAATCCTGAGGGTACAATGGTGGCACAACATCGTGGCTGTAACCAATACATCTTTGATTGACTCCATAAAAGGGAAATCATGATTGGTATTGGAAACCTAGCTAACTATCTAGGGCCAATGAAGTTATGCATTTGGAGATCTATTGTTGGGTCCCAAAAGCCCCTGGCATCTCAGTCTCCATCTTGTTCCTGGGCCATCATCTATAACTAACACTCTTTTGCCTCTTCGACTATCTTGCTTCCGTCCCTGCAATTGACTTGGGACATTTTACGATACAGGGCTTTTCGGATACCTTACAATGAGGACATTCCTCTCTGGACTATTCATAATGAGGACATTCCTTTCCGGACACTTTATGATGTGGACATTCCAGTTATGCTGATGTGTAACCCAACAATAATGCGGATGTGGCTCGTGCACTTGAGCAAATACCTTTGTGGTCTGAAGTTTTAAATAGTGCCTTTCCCCCAAACAAACAAACAAACAAACAAACAAAAACAACAAGAACAAACCCCTGTTGCCTTCCCCATCCGCATGCTTGCCACCCCACCCTGTCCCACTTATTGGCCCTGGCACTCCCCTACACTGGGGCACAGAACCTTTTATTTGTTTGTTTGGTTGGTTTTTGGAGGGAAAACTGGGAAAGGAGAAATCATATGACATTTAAATAAAAAAAATATCTAATTAAAAAAAGAAAAATGGCCATATGAAAGAGAAAGATGAAAATAAAATTATTGATATTTTACTATCAAAAAAAAAAATAGTGCCTTTCCCTAGAGTAAACTGAGACTTGATCAGAAAATTTTTTGTCTTGTCTCCTTCCTTCGCGTCTCCTGTTCCCAAATTTGTTGTTGCAGTTCCCTTTTCTTGAGAACCCCGTTGTTTAAGTCCTGCAGGTCTGGGCAATCTATAATCTATTCTTTACTAAACCAATATAGTTTATAATTACAATCTAAATATTTGTTCTTATACTTACTGATAGATGTGCTTCACACTCCTCGCCAAGAAAACTTTGCTTTGTGAAAGACAGAGGCTATTAACCAATTGAAATGTAAAGTCGTGGAACCCAGCACCAATTATGTACAGTGCAATTCCAACACCTAAGGCTCCAACATCATTAGGAAAGAGAGAGCAGAGAAATTATAAGTGTCAGAGAAATAGAGATTTTGTTGTGAGATTATATCTTCTAGAAATACAAGAAATTACAACTACAGTGCCAAAAACATGGCTGCCTAAAGACAAGCTGAACATGAACACTAAAAAATTAAGTTAACATGAAGAGGGAGTAGGAGAGTGAAAACCAGGAGGTTGTGACCATATACAAAGAATTGCAGACAGCTAAATACTGTTCAGAGTGTGAAAAATGGTTTTCCCAGGGAGGACCTCACAAATTAAAGTCAATATCAAATGGGAAGCCCTAAAAATATATATACCATAGACTGACTGAATAGGCTGGCTGTACTTGGATATTTAGATACACACACACACACACACACACGTGCACACACACACATCACAACAATATAATATAATATATATTTTTAATATATACAAATATATATTAATTTATATATAAATATATTAATAAATATATAATTAAAATGCAAATTTTTAAATTTATATAAATATATATATATTTTTTTTTTTTCTAGATAGGATTTCTCTATATAGCCCTGGATACCCTGTGACTCACTCGGTAGATCAGGCTGGCCTCAAACTCAGAAATCTGTCTGCCTCTGCCTTCCAAGTGCTGTAATTGAAGGAATGTACCACCACTGCCTGGCCCATAAATTTTAAAAAAAGCATCAAGTAAGGGTCCATGGTATATGGAAGCGCTTGAAAGGAAGAAAAGGAAGGTGGAAAAGACATAATTATAATCTCAGAAACAAAAGAAGTAATATGAAAATAACAGAATTATATTTATTGTATGTATCTGAGGATTTTGCTTACATGTACACATGTATATTTGATGATTGCAGAAGTGAAAACATGGTGTTTGATCCTCCCAGAACTGTAGTTACGTGCAATTGTGATTGGCCATGTATGCGGTGGGGCCTGAACCCAGGCACTCTGCAAGAAGTGTACGGCCCTGAACCCCTGAGCCATCTCTCTGTTACAGGAAAGAGATACTTTTTTTTTTTTTTAAAGAAAAAAGTAATGATATAAATAGTCACATCTTAAAGGAAACCATAGAAGTGGCAATCTGATAAACTTAACAACAAAACTCTCAACTTTACAAATTGCTTAGTGAATACAAAATAAAACTATAATAAGATGTTCCCTAACTCCAAGCAAACTAGCCATTATTAAAAGGTAAATGTAACTTCCATAAAAAAAATAGGGAAAAGGGAAAAATTTGGGAACTATAGAAGAAATGTAAATTAGTAAAGAAACTATAGAAAATAATACATCACGTCCTCAAATAATTAAAAATCCAACTATGGTATAATTTGAACATGTATTCAGAAGAAAGAAAGTCAATACATTGAAGGATTAGCTATGCCCTATGTTAAGTCTAGCTTAATTTACAATACCCAAAATGTGGAATCAGTCTAAGTAATAATTCAAACAACTAAAGCAGCGAGTATATATGTATTGAAATGCCGTTCAGCCTTGTTAAAGAAGAGGCTTCATTAGTGTGACACCTGAGTGAATCTTACTGACATTATACTAAGTAAAATAAGTGAGGTCCATAAAACCAAATCCAGAATGACTGTCAAATGTCACAAACTTTCAGAAAGTCAGGAGATGTATTGTGTCACGTTCTTACAATAGTGAATAGTAATAAATAATATCCTCGGAAATATTGAAGAAGGCCTAGTGAAATACTACAAAAGTGGAGGTGAATTCACGAGGAGCTTCAGCTGACTTAGTCATTTCACAAAATATCTCCATTCCAAAGCATCATGTTGGATAATTTAAATGCATACAAAATGTGTTAATGATCCTTAATAAATCTGGAGAAAGGATGCTAAAAACGGCACCCAAAATCATGGAACAAGTTTGGCATTCTTTGGCTACACCATCATTCAGAGCACAATATGTCTGTCTAATATTTTTGTCAGAGTCTCCAGCTTGGACACTCAGTTTACTATCACGTTTAATTTTAGAGTGCTTATTCTAGGTAGTTGAAGTTGAGTCTATCTATATTAACTTATCAAGTAGCTTCAAGGAAACAGAATTGATCACAAGGAAATGAAATGAGAGATGTGAAAGTTGATAATAACCTCTACGTCAGTGGTAAAAATAAAGAACCTTTGCCAGAGATGACTTGGAAGGTGAAATTATAGATAGGCAACCTGATCAGTTTTGTTGTCAGCTTGACATACCTGGGAAAGGGGAACTTCGAGTGAGAAATTACCTTTATAAGACAAGTCTGTAAAAAAAATGTCTGTTTTGCATTTTCTTGATTGCTAAACTATGTAGGAGTAGACAGACAGCTCATTGTAGATGATGCTGTCCCTAGGCTGTGGAATTCAAGCTGCAAAATAAGGTAGTGGGGCTTGCCAGCAGTGGTCCAGACCTTCAATTTCGGCACTCAGGAGGCAGAAACAGGTATTTCTCTGTGTGTTTGAGGCCAGCCTGGTCTATACAGAGAGTTCAAGGAAAACCAGGGCTACTCAAAGAAACCCTGTCTCAAACAAACAAGCATAAGCAGACAAACAATAAAAGCAGAACAACAAAAACAAAAACCAACCAGCCAAACAAACAAACAGCAACAACAACAACAACCCCTCACCAAAAAAAAAAAAAAAAAAAATAGAAAATAAGTAGCTGAACTCAAGCCTGAACCAAGATATTAAGCAGCATCTTGGCTTCAGTTTTCTGGTCCGCGTTCCTGCTTGAGTTCCTCTTTCAGGGTTGTTTAATGATGGACTGTAGGGTACACGATGACATAAACCTTTTCCTTTCCAGGTTATTTTTGAGTCAGTGTTTTTTCACAACAGTAAGGAAACTCTGTAAACTCAAGAGAAATGCTGTTGATTTTGTTAGACATCTATGGATATTCAGCATGCCAAAATTAAGTGCAATGTCCTGCTTTGCCTAACTCAGTGGCCTGAGATGCAAATCCCTAATTGTATGATGTTTAGGATGCTGGTTGTGAGCTCTTTTCCTGTTCTGGGTAAGTTATGTTTGACAACTTAAAAGGCTACTTGGACAACCCATTGTTATAAAAATGGCATATGATAGAAGGCTTACAGACACTGAAGTCAGAGGAGTTATTGTCGAGGTTTGGCCTAGATTTGACACCATGAGCTTTCTAGCCTGGCAGACAGCAAAGATGAGAAAAGGATTATAAATAGGATGTCTTCAAAGAGGTGGACGGAGTTTAGGAAATAACAATATGCCACTCCCTAGTGTTCTTAGACTCATAATTGATAAAAAGCCTTTTTACCAATGTGAATGCAAGCAGAGAGGAAGCGGTTGCTAGGAATTTGGGATCTCTGCTGGACAGGTACCCTGAAACAAAAGGACATAGGTTATCTACAGTGGTATAGCAATGAAGATATTTTAAAATAGAGATAGGATAAACTCAAAACCTCATTTTCCTCTGGCTTACATACCAAAAAGAAAAGAAGAGAAGAGAAAAGAAAAGAAGAGAGATGAGATGAGAAGAGAAGAGAAGAAAGTACAAGTAAATGAATTGAAGCAGTCATTAAGGTCAGCCCCTTAATGGAACTGGGATATGGTTTAGAATGAGGGAGATGTGGTTCATCCATTATGTGTATGGATAGTAGATCACGAAGAGAAATCTCCCATCATTAAATATAAGTGACACATATGTACCCATTGAGTAACATTTGTAGTCCTGTCCTTATTTTACACATTAAGAATAAAGGCATCATTTTTATTCCATCAGCTTTGTGGCCAGCAGGAAATACTAAAGTATCAGTCCCCATCCACACAGCTTTCTTAGCAACAGGAACACATAGTAATAATTGTTTTCATGTTAGATATGTTTTCCCATTTCTTATTGTGATTTTTTTCTTTAATTTTCATAGTTCAAGTATACTTTTACTCAGTTGATGTCTATTCAAATTGAATTAAAATATAGTTCTGTCACTTGCTAGCCCACAGATGAACTTGCACCGGTGACTGGTATTTCATGTATTAGTTTGTTCCCATAAAGATAAGGATTATTTAAATATATATAAAAAATTTTGGTCAATACATAAAAGACTTCATTAAATTATAGCTCTAAATGATATACTATATATATGTACATATATATATATATATATATATATATAGAGAGAGAGAGAGAGAGAGAGAGAGAATGTGTGTACAGCCTAAACAATCTATCTAATTTCTAGTTATATAAACTGCTTGCATATGTAATAACCAATTAATCGATGAAGAGATTACTACAATTTATTATTACAAAAATGAAAACATAACTTTCTTTAAGGTATTAGTATAAATATAAAACATAATACATAAAATCCTTTTTAATCATCAATACACTCATATAAATATGGGGTTTTGCAGTTACTACTAATAATGAACCTTTTTCTTTGGTAATTGGCTTTCCACAGTGGGGCCAATGGGATAGATGAATGTTGTTTGTGTTAACAAAGCATCCACCTCTACCTCCTAGCATTTGCTCTAGGATATGGTAAGTTTGAGCAAAGAAAGAGGAGAGGTTGACTTAACGTCTCCTCTTTATAGACTGAAAAAATGATTAGTAAGACAAGTGAATGAGAAGGAAGCTTTATAAATGCATTTAGTAAATATATATATACACATATATACACATATATATACATATACATATATACGTATTATCAATATATATATGTATATCAATATATATATATTATCAATAGTTGAGCCTAAAACAACAAGGTACCTTTTTTCCAATGACCTACTTTAAGTGACTTTTGCCAGCAAAGAAAATGATCAAGGGTAACATAAGAAAGAGAAGGATAATAAGTACAGTTATTTGGCATAGATATTAAAGTCTCATGGCAATGCAATTATGATTTACTATTCTCCCTTAATGGAAGTATTAAAATATGTATATGATATTTATAATGTACAGAAAGCTATATAGTTTGTAATCTCTGAAGAGAACCCATAATTTTCATAGAATAATATACAAAGGTAAGCCTATGTATTGAAATGCTTTTGGTTTACAATCTATACAAGTTTATAAATTAAACCTGTCAGAAATTCCGTAGTATGTGTCTGAGAGACAGAACCTGTTCATGTGTTCTGTATATGTGTGTATGATGTTTGCATGTATCTGTTATATGAATACAAATATAACTGTGTGTGTGTGTACATGTATGCTACCTCATTAATTACTCTCAGAAAATTCTTTAAAAATTTGAGATATGTTGATAATTTACAAAACATAGATAGAGGATGTGTGTCTAGGGTTGCCTTGCATCTTGGAAACTTTGAATGCCCTTATTTGCAGCTTGTTCAAAGGGTGGTTGAATTGCAAGGATATTCTTTAGTGTCCCTTGGCTTTTGTCCTAGTGCAGTCAGAGATAAAACCCTGTGACCTTGAGCAACAGAATTTTCACCTCTCTGCATCCTAGCTTATTCATCTCCGAAGCACAGAGGCTGAACTCTATGAACTCTGGTTTTCATGAGAGGTAGAATTTTATGATTCTCAGTGAGTTAATTATTGAGGTCTTCTGTGGTCAAGTTTGCATCTTTCATTGTTTAAGGCAGCAATAAACAAGAATAACCTCTGCTCCAAAATTAGAATATTCAGTAACTTATTAGAAGTAGATGAGAACATTCTACAAAGAGTCATTATGTGATTTGATCTAGGCATGAGGCTGAAACATTCAAAACAAAGCCTATTTACCATCTCTTTAAGTACTTCTCTTGTTCAAAAACATAGCACCACAGAGACTCATTATTCTCTGTATTTCAAAGCTCTGTAACACTGTGGGTGCTTTGGTTAATGCTTTTGCTGTAGTCTGACTGTCTTCAGATCTGCCACTGCTCCTTGTCAGTGCCAGTGACAAAGCATGCTTTCTCTTACAAACACAGAGTGGATTTAAAGAAAGGCATGACAGCATTTTTCCTGTTGATTAGATTTCTTTGGTTGCATGTTATCTCTCATTTCCCCAGTATGAGGCCACTGGCCTGTGTTTCAACTCTAATTCCCCTCACAGATGTTAAAGAGACTAATAATATCCCCGGGGCCTGTCTTCGACTAGCAGAAAAGACAGTCTATCTTTGGGATACTTTAACCTCTGTTTTCAGAACCATCGCCAAGTGCCTAGCTTGTGCCTCATTCTCCCAGGGCTAAATTTCAATATTGTCAACAGCTGGCAAATATTTAGCATTGTGTCTACTCAAGGACTCTGCCTTGCATAGTGGATTCAAGGGTATAATTTTACCAAATGTGCATGTCACAAAGACCTCTTCATCTCCAGACAAAGAGGGGAGTTAAAAATCACTGTAGGTGTAGGAACAACCACCTGGGGATTGTTTAAGTCCTATATATAAAGACTGCGTAGGAATATGGAGTATATGAACAAGCAGACATTGCTTTAAGGTTTAGCCTTCGACAAGGTCATTTTCCTTTCTGAAACCCCAGTTCTCTAATCAAAACAAAAAAAAAAAAGGAAGCTGAATAAACTCTACATGTCCCCCTCCCCTTGATGGTGTTACCTGGAGTGATTTATGCATAGACCTGGCAAACTGCCTTGCAACTCAAATGGGTTTTCTAAATATTAGTTCCTTTCTCTGAGAAAATTATTCTAAGCATAAGCTTAGCATTTGTAAGTCCAATTAAGAAAAACCACAATTAAAAGCAGCATAGCAAACTTGTATACCTCATAAAAGATCTGGAAGTCAGTAAGGGCAAGCAAGTAGATAATGTCAGGGCTAGAGGTTACAATATATATATTGATACAAATATATATTGATAATATTTGGCTTTTGCTTCTTGATTTTTAAAACAATCGCAACTGTTATGACTCTTTTATATCCAGAAGATATAATTTTACTCCACTCCTCCCCAAACTCTGGCTCTTGTGTTCTTTCTTCCCCCTCTTGCATGTTCATTCTTGAGCCCCAAATGAGAGATGGGATGTAGATGCCAAATTTGTGTCAGAGTACTTCACTGACAGTTATTTGCAATTTGTCAAGTTACAAGTTTCTATATTAACCATTATCCAGTGAACCAAGAGATTTTTCTGGTGACGTTTGAGAGCTTTACTAGTATACAGGAAGAAAGATACAGATTTAGCAAGCAGTTTGATATTATACCTCCATTTAGCAGCAGATAGTAATATGTTCACCCTTGGAGCTTATGAACTTCCTAATCATGCTTGGGGGTTTTAACCAGATTTATAATATTAGGTGTGTGTTTCCTCCTGTGGAGCCAGCACTGTAAATTCAATCAGAGAGTTGTTGGTAACCCCATAAAATCTGGACCACTCTAGCACTTGTGGGCATATGTTGCAATTCTGTTCATATGGTAGTTCAGTGTGTACATCTGGGAAAGACCTTTGCTAACTTTTACCCCAGAAACCTGCATAACATCTTCCAGTACTATAACACTGAGCCAGAAGGGAGGAAGTTACTTGGGTAAGTATACAGTAAGACATTATATTACAATTATGTTAATAAAACTGGTCCTTAGCTTGAGGATAACATGGTTTTCATTTTGGAAATAAGATTTCCATGTATTTCATATTGGAGATCTAGTGCCCTGCTATATTGAAACTATAGGAAATAAAGAAAAACTATGGGTTAAAAAAAAGAGGTCTGTCCATTTACCATCACATACTGCTACAGATTTCTATTCATTCTCCTGGACCTCTGGGATTCCCTCCTGTCTCGCACCATACCAGAACCTGTTCCCCCTTTTTCTCTTCCCTTCTAAGTGTCCTCACTTGGGCCTTCCTTCTTGTTAAGCTTCACATGGGTCTGTGAGTTGTATTATAGGTATTCTGAATGTCTTGGCTAATATTCACTTATCAATAAGTATATACCATGTGTGTCATTTCAGTTCTTGGTTACCACAATCTGGATGATATTTTCTAGTTCCATCCATTTGTCTGCAAAATTTGTGATGTTTCAGACAACAGGAATGTAGGAGGCTCCCAGGACCCAATGTGGGTGACAGTAGTCAAAATGCCCAACAGCTGAGAGATAGAACCCAAGGAGACCAACTGATTTAGATAGACATGGTTCACAGTTGAGGGATGGGGACATCTACCCATCTCAAAATTTATAACCCAGAACTGTTCCTGGAAATGCAAAGAAGGGGGAATGGAGCAGAGACTAAAGGAAAGACCATGCAGAGAATGCCCATTTGGGGATCCATACTATAAGTAGACACCAAACTCCAACACTATTTCTGATGCCAAGATGTGCTTGCAGACATGAACTTGGCATGGCTGTCTTCTGAGAGACTCTGCGCTCACCTGACTGAGATAGATACAGAGGTTTGCAGCCAACCATTGAACTAAGCCTAGGGACTCCACGTGGAAAAGTTAGGGGAAGAACTGAAGGAGCTGAAGGGGACTGAAACCCCATAGCTTCCTATAGGGAAGTTAATAAAACAGTAACAACTATTTGGATCCCTCAGAGTTCCCAGAGCATATGGCTGTGCAGTGTCCCTTGTTATATGTGTAGCAGAGGACTGCCTTGTTTGCAGAGGATTCCCAAAGTGGGAGAGGATGTGCTTGGGTCTGTGGAGGCTTGATGCTCCAGAGAAAGGGGAAGCTAGAGAGATGAGGTGGAAGTAGGTGAGTGGGTGAGGGAACACCTGTTAAAGGCCAAGGGAAGTGGGAAATGGAGTGGGGGGTCATGGAGAGGGATTAGGACTGGGAACAACATTTGAATTGAAAATAAGTAAAATAATGAATAAAAGTAAAATAAAATAAAAATTTAAAAGGTTTGGCACTGGAGAGATGGCTTAGAAATGAAGAACGATTGCTGCTCTTACAAAGATTCCTGTAGCTAAAGTCCCTAGGATATCTAATAACCTCTTTTTGTTCCTCCAGACACCTTGACTTATGTGCATATGTTTACAAGGAACATTAGAATTTGAAAACCTGGAAACTACCTAGGTATAGCTAGGGAAGTTACCAGCTACTGTGTACCTAAATCATTGTCCAAACCAAGATCATTTTTGGCACTCACAAATGGTAACTGAGACTGGAAACCAAATAAGCTTTCTACTGTTCTTTCTGTACTTTGCATCATTGCAACTTTCTCTCTGCCAAGAATAGGCAATAATTCCAAAGAATATAAAAGACCAATTGAGGTAGAGAAAAAGGGTATACTCTGATATTCTCCAGGTTCATTATTAATAAAATTTGTACAACTACATAAGGAAAATATATTACTACAAAGGCTTCATATTTCTACAAGCTAAAGCAAGGAGAACTTACTACCAGAGTGGTATTATTTAGATGTTCTGATGTTTTTCTGTTTCTTCTACTATAGTTCAAAATATTGGTCCATTTGTATATTATTATAGTTTGTGTAATATAACCCTTTCTTATCCTCTTAATGTTCAAGATATTTATCACAATGTCTGCTCTTTCATTTCTGTTATTAAAATTAGAATTTCTCCTTCTTTTTCTTCTTCTTCCTCTTCTTGTTGTTTTTGTTGTTCTTGTCCTTCTCCCTCCCTCCTTTCATCACACTTTCTCTCTTTCTTCCTCTTTTACCACAATTGTTGTCATGATATTTTGAATTTGAGATTGATGCTTGACATTAGCTTCTGGAGAATACACAGACACTGTGATTTATTTATTTATTTATTTTTCTTTTTTCTTCTTGTGTTTCAGTTAGAATTATGTAACATATATTTTAGTTGTCTGTGGTTCTTGGATTTTCTATTCTATTCACTCTACCCAATACCTTTCCTATATTTTTTCCTGTGATCTTTCCTTTTCAGTTTTTGAATTTTCTAATGAAAACATCTTTCTCTACTATACTCACAAGAGTATAAAATATTTTTTGAGTACTGTGATTTGAATCTGATGTTTGTATTTCCTACTTATGGCTTACCTTTCTGCATTATACTTCTCATCAATTATTTTATATTGCTTACTAGATCTTCTAATCATATTAGCATAGTTTTTTAATTCCTAAAGTGATAATTCCAACACAATTGCCCTATATTTTCCTGGCATTTGTTCTGTCTCTGTGTTTTTCTCTCCTTTTAATTTACCTGCATGCTATAATTGTCAGAGGAATCCCTTCATATAAGATTTATAATATGGTATGAAGTATGGTGGAGTGCAGTCTTTTGAAAAACAATATTTTATTTATTTATATTCCAGGCATTGCCCTCACTGAGTCTTCAGAGGAAACTATTTCCAATTTTATGAGGAAGCACCAGAATCATTTCCAAAGTGTTTGTACTCATTTGTAATAACACCAGCAATGGAGGAATGTTCCTCTTTCTCCACATCCTCACCAACATGTGCTGTCACTGTAGTTTTGGTCTTAGCCCTTCTTATTGGTTTAAGGAGGAATATCAAGGTCATTCTGACTTGCATATTCCTCATGACTAAAGACTTTTAATATTTTTATTGGATATTTTATACATTTACATTTCTAATGTTATCCCCTTTCCCAGTTTGCCCTCTGGAAACGCATTTTCCCACCACCTATGCCCCTGTTTCTATGAGAGTGTGACCCCCACCAACTTACCCTCTTCCACCTGACCTCCCTGGTATTCCCCTACTCTAGGGCATTGAGCCTTCACAGGACCAAGGGTCTCTCCTCCCATTGATGCCAGAAAGGGCCATCCTTTGTTACACATGCAGCTGGAGCTATGCGTCCCTCTATGTGTACTCTTTGGTTGATGGTTTAGTCTCTGGGAGCTCTGAGGGGTCCTGTTGGTTGATGTTGTTGTTCTTCCTATGATGTTCCAAACCCCTCTGTTCCTTTAGTCCTTTTTCTAACTCCTCCTTTGGGGTTCCTGTGCTCAGTCCAATGGTTGGCTGTGGGCATTCACCTTTGACTTTGTCAGGCTCTAGCAGAGTCTAGCAGGAGACAGCAGTATCAGGCTCCTGTCAGCAAGCACTTCTTGGCATCCACAATAGTTTCTGGGTTTGGTGTCTGTATATAGGATGGCTCTTCAGGTGAAGCAGTCTCTGGATGACCTTTCCTTCAGTCTTTATTCCACATTTTGGAATATTTACTTTAGACAGGAGCAATTCTGGGTTAAAAATTTGGAGATGAGTAGGTGGTCCAATCCCTGAACTGGGAGCTGTGCCTTGCCTCTAGATATGATCTCTGTAGGTTCTCTCCTCTTAGTTGGGCATTTCAGCTAATCTCATCCCCTTTGGGTTCTGGGAGGCTCTTGCTTTCCTGGCATCTCCATGCCTCATTGCTATACACCTATATTCAAGTTATTGACCCTATATATCACCCCCATTTCCTCCCATACCTGATCCTGGACCCCATTTTCCTTCTTCTCCTCCTCTCTTCCTCCCAAGGCCCTCTCACCCTCTACCTCCTGTGAATATTTTGTTCCCCCTTCTAAGAAGGACTGAAGCATCCATATTTTAGTCTTCTTTTTTTTCAGCTTCATGTGGTCTGTGAATTGTATCTTGGGTATTCTGAGCTTTTGGGCCAATATCCACTTATCATTGAATGTATACCATGTGTGTCCTTTTCTGACTGGAATACCTCACTCAGGATGATATTTTCTAGTTCCATCCATTTGCGTAAGAATTTTATAAATTAATTGTTTTTAATAGCTGAGTAGTACTCCATTATGTAGATGTACCACATTTTCTATATCCATTACTCTCTTGAAGGACATCTGGGTTCTTTCCAGCTTCTGGCTATTGTAAATAAGGCTGCTATGAACATAGTGGAGCATATGTCCTTGTTATATGTTATCTTTTGAGTATATGCCTAGGAGCAGTATAGCTGGGTCTTCATGTAGTACTATGTCCAATTCACTGAAGAACTGCCAGACTGATTTCCAGAGTGCTTGTACCAGCTTGCGATATCACCAGCAGTGGAGGAATATTCCTCTTTCTCCACTTCCTTTCCAACATCTGCTGTAAATTGAATTTTTTGATTTTAGCCATTCTGACTAGTGTGAGGTGGAATCTCAGGCTTGTTTTGATTTGAGTATCTCTGATGACTAAGGACATTGAACATTTCCTTAGATGCTGCTAGGCAATTCAATATTCCTCAGTTGAAAATTCCTTTTTTAGCTCTATACTCCATTTTTTTTAATATGGTTATTTTATTCTCTGTAGTCTAACTTCTTGAGTTCTTTGTATATATTGAATATTAGCCCTCTATCAGATGTAGGATTGGTAAAGATCTTTTCCTAGTCTGTGGGTTGCTGTTTTGTCCTACTGCCAGTGTCCTTTGCTTTACAGAGCTTTGCAATTTAAGAGGTCTCATTTGTTGAATCTTGATCTTAGAGCATAAGCCATTGGTATTCTGTTTGGGAAGTCTTCCCCTTTGCTCTATTATTTGAGGCTTTTACTCACTTTCTCTTCTTTTAGATTCAGTTTATCTGGTTTTATGTGGGGGTCCTTGATCCACTTGGACTTGAGCTTTAAACAAGGAGATAATAATGGATCAATCTGCATTGTTCTACATGAAGACTGCCAGTTGAATCAGCACCATTTGTTGAAAATGCCCTCTGTTTTCCATTGGATGGTTTTGGCCCCTTTGTCAAAGATCAAGTTACCATAGGTGTGTGTGTGTGTGTTCATTTCTGAGTCTTCAATCCTATTCCACTGATCTACCTGCCTGTCTGTGTACCAATACCATGCAATTTTTATCACTATTATTCTGTAATACAGCTTGAGGTCAGGGATGGTGATTCCACCAGAGGCTCCTTTATTTTTGAGAATAGTTTTTGCTATCCTGGGTTTTTGGTTATTCCAAATGAATTTGCAAAGTTACTCTTTCTAACTCTCTGAATAGTTGAGTTGGAATTGTAATGGCTATTACATTGAATCCATAGATTGCTTTCCGCAAGATGGCTATTTTTACTCTATTAATCCTGACAATCCTTGAGCATAAGAGATATTTCTTTCTTCTGAGACTTGAAGTTTTTCATACAGATCTTTCGCTTGGTTTGTTATTGGTAGTTTTATATTCTTTGTGTGTGTGTGTGTGTGTGTGTGTGTGTGTGTGTGTGTGAATTCTCTGTTTAGCTCTGCATCTCATTTTTAATTGGATTATTTGGCTTTTTGGAAGGTAACTTCTTAAGTTCTTTATATATTTTGGATATTAGCCTTTTATCAAATTGTAAGATGTAGGGGTAGTGAAGGTTTTTTTCCTAAACTGTAGGTTTCTGATTTGTCCTATTGAGGCTGTCTTTTTGCCTTGCAGGAGCTCTTCAGTTTCATGAGGTCCAAATGGACACCCACGTTTGTAAAAGAAAGTTTACTAACACTCAAAAGCCATATTGACTCTCACACATTTAATAATGGGAGACTTAAACACACTACTCTCCCCAAGTTCATAGATCATGGAAACAGAAACTAATGAGAGATACAGTGAAACTAACAGAAGATATGAAACAAATGGATTTAACAGTAGTCTACAGTATATTTCACATGATCATCTCATTAGATGCTGAAATAGTTTTTGAGAAAATACAATGCCACTTCATCTTAAAAGTTTTGGAGAAATAAAGAATTCATAGCACATACCTAAACATAATAAAGGCAATATATAGCAAAATAACAGACAACATCAAATTAAATTAAGAAAAACTGGAAGCAATCCCACTAAAATCAGGGACAA
>JADRCD010228685.1:0-24480 GCA_019843815.1 Montemys delectorum
AGTATTTTCTTAAATGAACATAAATATATAAAGTCTTTTTGTTTGTTTGTTTTTTTCATATTAGTAGAGCTTAAAATCTTGGCTCTTACTGTGGTACAAGCCCAAAATAAGAACAATTTTTAGACATTGGATTTCATTGTAATAGGGCTATACTTCAATGATCCTCACATCACCAAAGGATTTTACCTCCATCGTAGCTAAGCTGAGAGTTGCATGGAGGGTGGTAGGGCAGAGGAAAAGAGATGCAAAGGGAACAGAAATGAGATGTAAAGTCCACACTGCACAAAAGGGCTAGGCCTCTGCTGCAGGGAGTGCACACGTGTCCCGTGCATTGCCCATATTCTGTGTTGACTCTGACCTTTCTTTGTGTGCAGACCTTAGCTCCCCACAAGTGCTTCTCTCCTCTCAGCTTCCTGGCTGTGACTGTTTGGGGTACAGCTGCAGTTTGTTTGGCAAATGAATTGAACTTGCTAGTATCAGGGGCTTCCCCATGGTTACAGCCCCACCCTCGCTCCTCCCTAGTTCCGTGAGCCTGGATTTCAACATGCTTTGCTAGGAGTGAATTGTCAAATTCCTTCAGGCTTAAGTGTGGCAGAGTTGTTTAAAATTCAAGGTGCTCCTCCAATTTTAATTATGGATGAGTCAGCTAGGGATGCTGGCACAAGGCAGATTCCAATTCAGCAAACCCAGGGTGGTGCCTGAGAGTCTGCATTTGTAACCAGCTCCTAGAGAATGTTAAATCTGTTAGAAACCAAGAAAGTTTAGACTTGAGGCTGGACAGAGACTGCCAGCCAACGTAACCTCAGTTCACACAGGGCTCTTCCTAGTCTGAGCTACATTCTGTCTCTACCTTAGCCCTGAACTCCCAAATTTACATGCAGAGGTCAGAAAAAATCTGAGAGATAAACACAGGGGAAGATCATGTGGCAAAACAAGGGAGAGATGCAAGTTAATATCTAACAGAGAAGTCTCTGAGGAAACCCGGCATGCTGGAACCATGATCTTGGCAACAGAATCATACCATGATTTCTCTCCTCAGGCTCCCAGTCTATGGGATTTTGTCAGGGTAGTCCTAGCTGACTTGTAAATGCTGGGAGAAATGCCCTTGGATGTCCCATGAACACAACCAAGATGGAAAAGAATGATCAGGTGGGTCTTGGTATTGGAGATGGAATCTAGGGTCTGACACCAAACCAGGAAAATGCAATGAGATGTCTGAAAGTCCATGATTCCAATGACTAAATGGAGACATGAGTAAGTACTCTGTCTCTACAGGCCCTGAATTACTGCAGGCAAAGGGGAGGCGCAGACAGAACTAGATTTTCTCTAACAGTATAATTTCTACTTTCTAAGAACAACTATCTTGTTAATGTAGGGTAAATTTGAATAAGCCTACCCTTTCCAGTACTCAGACCCCCCCCCCCCATTCCTTGGAGCTAAGACACCTTTGGGGGCTTCATAGAACAATGAAGAAGGGTGGAAGGGTCTAGCAGCTCCCCAGTGTGGTGTTCACTGAGCCATGCACAGCATGGCAGTCAGTCCTACCATAGCACCCTCTCCTGCTGGCATCTCTGAGGCACACACATCCCAAACCTGGAGTACAGTCACTGGCCTAGGAGGACTCTCTGCTTCCCCTCAGTCTGACAGTGTGTCTCCTCCGCATTCCTTCTGACACACCTTTAACTATGTGATTGGGGACATTTGTGGGCTCTCTGGTGAGCCTATATCCTCCTAAACTATACTCAGAAAGCAAAGTATAGTGTCTGTTCTTAGATCCACAGTACAGATGGGACTTCTCGTTTTTTTTTTTTCTCAGTGTGAATTTAGGGTGAAGAAGGAAGCAGTCCCCTTCCCCCTGGTCCCAGCTAAGTCCACCTCTATCCCTTCGTCTCCCAGGCCCTTCTGGATTCAGCCAAGGTCATCTGTGCCTGGTTTGGAGGAGGCATGGCTTATCAACATCTGATTCTACATCTCTTTATCCTACTTGGCTGTCATTTAGATAAACGTCCCTCAAAGGTCCATGTGCTAAAGCTTTGGTCCCCGGCCCATGGTGCTTTGGAGTGGGTGGCGAAACCTTTAGGAGGTGGGACCCAGTGGAAGGAGGTTGTCACCAAGGACATCTCCCTGAGTGGGCTATAAGTATCTGTCCCCCTCCCCGTTTCCCTAAAGCAGCTGTTCTTACTTCACACTTACACAATAACATGTCACCTTGCTACAGACCCAAAGCGTTGAGCCACGCAACCATGGACATAAACCTCCAAAACCAAACTGAATTTCCTCCTCTTAGGTTGATCACCATGGCTGTTTTTCAACATGGAAGAAAGCTGGTTAATACACAGGTCACTTCTCCTCGGGTGCTTTCTCTGCCTCAGAGTGTGTGCTTTTGAAAAGGCCTCAGGCTCTTCCGGTTTAAAAAGCCTCCCTCCTCCGAACTTACAGCCAACCTCACAACCATTGCCTCTATAATCAGTTTAAAGTCTCTTGAAATTCAAATGTCAGGTACAATTCCATCTATTCCCCTCACCATTTTTTATAACACATACGGAATGGTATAGCATTACCACACAGCACCTGTGCACACCCTCCCATCTAGGTCAAACCAACACTATGGAAAGTCTGTTAGTTTAGGAAAGAAAAAAATAAAGTCTGAGGTCCTGGCCAGATGGTCTAGGATGGTGCTTCTCTCAGCCTTCCCGATGCTGCAGCCTTTAATACAGTTCCTCGTGCTGTAGTGACCCCCTCAACTATAAGATCATTTCGACTTTATAGCTCTAACTTTGCTGCTGTTATGAATTGTAAATTGTGCAGAATATCTGATATGAAGGATATCTGATATGCAACCTCAAAGGAATCAGGACCCACAGGTTGAGAACCACTGGTCTAGATTGTAAAGGGCTCACCATAAAAGTATAAGGGCCCATGACTCACCAAAGAATGATACTCCAGACTCAGAGAGTATGTAAATGCAAGGAGCGGTTTGTTCTGCAGAAGTCCAGCATATTGGGGTCTCTCATTACCAAGACAGAGAGACAACCAAGCTTACAGACCTGATTTAAAGCTCATTAGGGAATTCCGGGGTAGGTGACCTCTATCAAATCATCAAATATAGTATTTACACTTTTCGGTATGCACACACCCATATACGGACATGAATGTACATGTTCACCCACTAGGCAAATCCAAGCATATGAAAGCTGTGGATATAAAGGACAAACTTTGTACTGTCTAGCACTAAGCACTAAACTCACACGTGGGTTCTTAAAACTCAAGGTAAGTACAACATCCTTACTTCATGGGGTTTTCAAGAGGCATGAAGTAATCAGTCTGGAGGAAATTCTCCAAAACCAGGGGTTTTACATCAAAGCTGGCTTCATGATGTCTCAGCAATTTTATTTTCTATCTGTTCTTAAAGTCAGAGACAGAAGAGACAGAACTGGAAACAGGCCTGCCAACCACCTGCAGCCACTGCATGCCAGCGCTGTAAAATGCTGCCATCACCTCAGCATCTGCAGTCGCTAACTCCCCTCGCCTCTTCAAACACTGGATACTCACAGCGCCTTTTAGGATATGCCTTCATTCTGACACTTGCTCTGCTACAGCGAGAATAGGATGCGGCTATTCTCTGCTGATCTATCCTAACAGCTCCCTCCTGGGTTCCATTTGGATGTCACTTGCAATGCAGTGTGGCTGTATTAGCTGTGAGATTCTTAACCGAGTCAAAGAAAGAACTACTTTGTCAGACTTTCTGGGGCTGAGATGCTGAATCTGCATTTCAATTATCCCAGATGAATCTGAATCTGGAAAAAAAAAACTGCTACACACAGGAAGATCTGATTTTGCTCTTCTGAGAGAAATTTTAAGCAACACCTGGTGTTATGTGGTTACACATTCCATGAGCTCACTGATCTTCAACCATAGCCTGCAAGGCTCACATCCCACCCTCTTCCTACAGAGGAAGGGATTGAGAGAGAGGATTAATTTAAGCCCCAAGGCATCCAGGACATGGGGCTTTGAAGCTGGACTTTTTGTTCCCTCTCCAAAATCTCCAGAAGCTCTCTCCTTTGTATATAAACCACATCTAGCTTTGAGCTTCCTAGTCTCCTGCAGAGAAGTCAAGGGGAGGGTGGAGCCTAGTTAGATTAACTGGGTCTTCTGATTGGGTAAGCCCCTTTAAACTAAAGACAGTAATAATGGTGGGTGGGCTGGTCTTGTTTGAATAAACCAATCATGGCAGTGTTGTGGGGACACTGAATAGAATATGCTGGTGCTACGTGGCCCCTAAATAAGCCAGTCACAAAGGTGAAGGGAAATAGTCCTAGTAGAATAAGCCAGCTGCGGTGAGGTCTGGGTAGATAGATAAGAACTGGGCTTTCTGGACCGAGCAAAATAACATAAGACAGGGCTTTATGACTTCAAAGGGATTTTTGTCCAACATTGGTGGAGAAAGTGTAACAGACCCTGTGGCTGAGGTTTCTCCGTCGTGACCAATCAGGCAGCAGAGACTATAGATGGAATCAGAGATGGGTGTAACCTTTATTTTGTTTTTGGTTTTGTTTTGTTTTGTTTTTTGAGACAGGGTTTCTCTGTGTAGCGCTGGCTGTCCTGGAACTCACTCTGTAGACCAGGCTGGCCTCGAACTCAGAAATCCGCCTGCCTCTGCCTCCCAAGTGCTGAGATTAAAGGCGTGCGCCACCACTGCCCTGGGTGTAACCTTTAAAGGCATCCAGCTAGTGACCTATCTCCACAGCCTTCCAAGTCGTTCCGCAGACTGAGGACCCAGCTTTCAAGAGATGAGCCTGTGCGGGAAGGGGCAGGGGAGCATCTTAGACTCAAACGATGACACTGCCCTTATTCTCTACTCTCTTCCATGATGAAATCATTGCTCTGCTTTGGTACCATCAGTCAGTTCCTCTGCCTTCCTAGAGCAGTCTCCTACAACCTCAGCGGAACTGATGGCGGGAGGGGTACCCAAATGTTTGCTTCAAGTTTTCTATTAGAAGACCGAGGGTCAAGCTGGGGAGGTGACTCACTGGGTAAAACACTTGCCCGACAAGCACTAAGACCTGACTTTGGATTTCTCATGCAGGTAGGTGATGCTTAATCTCAACTGTCAACCCGATGAGTTCTAGAAGCATCTGGGCACGCCTACGAGGAATTAGCTTGATAAGGTTATTTAGGGTGGAAAGAGCCAACTACTAAGGGTGACACCATTTCCCTGTCTGGGGTCCTAGATTGTATAAAAAGGAAAAGTGAGCTAGAAACAAACATTCGTTGCTCAGTGCCTTTGTCTGTGGATACAGTGGGACCAACTGCGTCCAGCCAGTTCCTGCTATGCTGACTTCCTGCCAAGATAGACTGTGACCTTGAACTGTGAGCCAAAGTAAACCCTTTGTTCCCTTACGTTGCTTATTTCCAGGGTATTTGATCACAGCAACTGGCAAAATAACACACCACATAAAGCTGGAGGTAGTAGCATGTGTCTGTAATCATGGTACGCCTATGGTGAGATGGAAGGGTTAAGACAGGAGAATTCCCCACTCCCCTACTAACCTGGCATCTGTGGTCATGAATAACAAGAGAGACCCTGTATCAAACAAGATGATAGTTAAAAATAATAATAACTCTGTCCTCCAGATGTGCACCACAGCATCCAGGTGCCCACTCATGTGCACTACACACACACACACGCATACACACACACACACACACACACACACACACAGGCACACATGCAAGACTGCGATGTAGACAGACAGAGCATAATGGTTCAAACAACAAGTACTTCACACTTAAGTGACCACTGCTTATATTAAGTCATATATCTTTCAACTGAGAATATCATCCTGCCTTTTGTAGACCGAACTGTGCATCTCCTATTCCATCTCATATATAAAATTCTTAGACCCTGGTCACCCTGCGCATGACTGTCATTAAAGATGTGGGTTTACAAAGAGAAAATAGCTATAAAACTCTTTTAGGAGGACCCCCTAACCTAATGTGACAATATGACTGGGGGATTAGGACACAGGCAGAGGATAGACCATGTGAGGATGGCAATTTCCAAGCCCGGGGCAGGGACATTAGGCGAAGCTAGCCCTGCCATGCCTTGATCTCAGCCTTATAGCCTCTGAATTGTGAGGAAAATAAATGTCTTAATGACCAACTCTGTGGCATTTGTTACACAGTCTTAGCAGACTCATATACCCCTAATACCACTATAGTGAAGATAAAGCAATGCTTGTGAAGGGAGTGAGTACTGTGGCCAGCATGAACGACTCACAAATTGACCATTTCCTCTCCCCAGGTCTGTAGCTGGCGTTGTGACTCTGTGAGTGCTTCTTTTCCCCTTGTAGCTGATCTTTGCAACTGACTATGGTCAATCCAAAGCAGCCCTATATCCTACATCTGGGGTTAAAATGAAAACACATTCTTATAACATTTCCATGTTTTTAGAAGAAACAGGAATTCCATAATTCTCACTACACAGGTCTTTTCACCCAGCCTCTTATATTCGTGAGGATGAACTGGTTTATGAGTTGGGCTAAGATCTAAGGACGAAAATTCTAGAATCCCAGTAGTCAGCCATGACAACCATATTAATCAGCAGCATTCTGTACCTGAAACACTTAAGTTACAAAAGAGAACGATTTTTTTTCTGTCCTTGGAGCTTTGGAAGTTTCTGTCTGTAATTGGTTGGCCCCCATTGCTTTTAGGTTTCTGACAAGTGGCAGAGCAAAACCAATCTCATTATGGTCAGGCAGCAAAAAGCATAACCCTCCAGTGACCTAAGGCCTCCCACTAAGCCCCACCTCTTAAAAGCAACAGTACCAGCCAATAGCGCCACTTGGGAGAGCAAGCCATATGACTTTTGGTCTAACCTGTAAGTCAAGGAGAGCCAGCTCTCTTGTCTGCAATGGCTACTCTCATGTCTTCAGGTAATATGTTGGCCTGAAAATTCTCTACTCCCTTTATCAATAGACCTGGCCCTCTTAAAAGATATTAGACATTTCTAAAGTGAATATTTGTTAAAGAATCAGACTCTTCACTGGTTCCAGAAATCAAAATTTGGGCTGAATAGAGGGGTAGGAGAAGGTTGCCGGTTCTCCAGCCCAGATTTCTCCTGTGACACTACCAGCCTGGATATGCTAAGAATAAAGATGGGCGAATCAGTACCAACCACGGTGCTGTAGCCTGTGAAACAGGCTCTCCAGATGTACGAGAGTTGGCTTTAGCCCCTTCTGATAATCTTGAACTCTCAGTAGAACTCAACTGCTATGAGGGTTCTTAGCGTAGAATCATCTTAGACTGAAAGAGAAACATTTCCACCACTGCCTGCACTCTCAGTAGACATCACTAATCAATCATGTCTGCTCTCCTAGTCAGCTTAGTCCTCTAGTTATAACTTCTCAGTATAGTTCCCACAAGGAGTCACCAGTAGTCAGGACTGCGCCTACTCCTATAATAGAGCTTCAGGGGGACTGTGAGATTGTGGCCACCATGATGAAAATGTGACAGTTAGGAACATAAGCTGGGCTTCTAAAGAAGTTCTTCCGCTTTGTCAAGAGGATCAAGGCCAAGTCGCTAAGGTCAGCTTTAGTCTCTTCACAATGCAACAGAGATATTTTGTCTTGGCCTGAACTGCCCAAGGTGGTACATTCCTGGGCATTCCATTCCTTTTTTTTTTTTCTCTACCATGAGCCAATAATGAGTAGAGAAGAAATATTTACATTTCCTACTAACCTGCTAAAAGAGACTGAGTCTTGAGGGAGGGTCTGCCCTCTTTAGAGTCAGAGGACCAGTCCAGAAATGAAGATGGGAAGTCTGTTCCGAGCCCATTGAGACTGACAAGAAAGAACAGTAGGCAAACATAACAGGACATTTCTCTGAACTCATTCTTGGCCTCTATGGGAAGTAGGACATCACCTTCGGCTGCTACGCAACTTCCCAGTCTCCAAGAGTCCAGAGACCACAACCCCTTTCTCTTTCCTGAGTCCCTTGAAAACTATTCTCTGGAGGTTTTTCTCTCTCCCTTCTCATCCTTACCCTGCAAGAATCAAAAGAAGAGAGAGACCCTCATTTCCAAAGGATTTCTTGGGCTTAAATATCCTTTTCCCAAACCATTAAAAACTTGTGATTCTACCTTGCTCCAGGCAGGACCAAGAAATACAAGCACCCTGGGAATAGTCTGAGTTCCTTTCAAACTAATATTCTTTAAACAACCACCCAACATTTATTGAACAGAGGTAACATTTTTCTTTTTAAAAAATAATGGTTTGATATATTTTATTTATGTACCAAATTAGGGATTTATGGCATGCATTTGTTAGCTGTCATGTTCCAAACCACACAATTTATTGGCAGCCCATAAACTAGCTCAGCCACTTAAAATGTAGATGATAACAATAAAAAAAATCACAGTTTCAATAAGCTGCACTATTCCGTTCCTTAGCTCCTCTGGCTTTTGGGATGCAACCTCTCTCAGCTGCCTACTCTCAAGGATTGGAGGCTGAGCTGCACTTCTGTTCTGAGCTCTCTGTAGCTGAGCAAGGGAACCCAAGAAGTGCCGAGGTCACCACTGGCTTACCTGCACTTGGCAGGCCCAAGGACACTCAGCCGGAAATTTTAAAAGAGGTGGCAGGGTCTTGAACCTCCTGGTGAAGTGGCAGAAGAGAGATCCTGTTTGCTTAGGTAGAGTTAGCCCTACTCTGTCTACTGGTAGCTCAGGCTCTCCACAGAAGACAAGGCGTGGGGGACAGGGTCTCTGGCTCTGTCTTATAGAACTGTCATTGGGTAGATGGGTGACATATTACTTACCTTTCTCACTGTTAGGATGAAATACCTGGCTAAAGCAATCTTGGAATTTGGAAATAGAGAAGAAAGGCTTTATTTTGGCTTAGAAATGAGAGTATAGTCTGTTATAGGGGGAAAGACATGGCCATAGACATGCGAGGTCACATTCCATTGCAGGCAGATGGCAGAGACAAACGCTAGTCCTCATCAAATGCTGCCTGCTGCTGTTCTGTCTGGGACTCAGGCCGTAGAAGGGTCCCAACCACATCTGAGATTGGTCCTCCCCCCTCAACTCTTCGCTCAGGCTAGAAGCTCACACAGATGTGTCCTGAGGTTTGTCTTCTGGGTGCCATCAAACGTAGCCCGTCATTTCAGGAAGGTGTGAACTCTTAAGTAAAGGCCCCCTTTCCAAACAGAACCGAGGTGGAAAGCTGCACTGCTTCACCCCAGAATTTCATTTGCTCCCCATGATGTGTCTGTACTGCTTTTGGAACAGTGCTCCTTTATTCTCTCTGAACCAGTTGCAAAAGGGTCTGAGTTCACCTCTAGAGCAGTTCACTCCCACGATAGTCCTTGGGTATGGAGTGTCCTGCCAAAGGCCACATGCTGAAGGTTTGTTTTCCAGTGTATGATGTCCCTTGAAGATGACGGGAAGTTTAAGACATGGAGCTTTTTGGAAGAAGGTTATATGACTAGAGGCTTGTCCTGAATGGGGATGTCAGTGTTCCAGAACCTTCCTCACTCTCTTTGTTTATTTATCTTGTTTGGTTTTCTTACTCTGCTTCCCAGCCACTGTAAGTCAGAGTTATCTATAGGAACTGTACTGAGAGAATGAAATCTATATATGTATGCATATGGTACGTGGATGTATATGTGTGCATAAATGATTTTTTTAGAGTAGTTTACAGGATGTGGTCTGAGTAGTCTAACAAGGGCTCTCTCACGTTGGAGAGACAGAGAATCCATCAGCTGGTCAGAAAAGAGGCTCAGCATCTCCAATATGACCCTGAAGACCTGGAGGATCCCTGGAGAGCTGCTGATGTTCAGTCTACATTAGATCCCAATGGAGTTGATTATAACATCAGTAAAGAAATACCAGAGCAGTAGTATAGATGCACTTGTCAGCAGGAGTGGGAGCAAACAGGCAAAAGGCAGTGTCCCTTTTCCTTGTCCTTTAATCTGGGTTGCTCTAGAAGGCACTACTCAGAGGGTTTAGGGTGGCTATTTCTGCTTCAAGTAATCTGATCAAGAAAATCCCCTACAAGCATGCCCAGCAGTTTATTGTTTAATTAACTCCCAGTGCAGTCAAATTGACAACCAAAATTAGCAACAACAGATGACCTTGGCTAAACTCCCCAATCAGGGATGAGCAGCACTGCCATCAGCCCAAAGCCATGGGGACTGGAACCTCTGAAAGCACACACAAGAGTAAACCTCTCCTCCTGTAAGTCATTCATCTCTAGTATTTTCCCATGGCAGCATAAAACTGACTGCTCCTTCCTCTTCCAGAATCTCGTGAGAAGGAGTACCATGGGGCGTGCTGACATCGGAGACCCTCTCCCATCGTGGGCTTCTTTTTTCCTTCACTTGCTGAGAGCTTCGAGTCCATGGCACAAGACCGAGACATAGACTCGCAGTTTATCGGGTGCTTGATTGCTTGGGATTTGACAGCTCTGGTTGAAGATGCTCTCGGTGCATAGTAATGAGAACGCTGTCAGGCTAATGCCATTTTTGACATTTGAAGGAAGGGACTCATGTGATTTTTGGTTATTTAAAGGTAAGATGCCTGGAACTTCGTCTTCTTGTTAAGATGACAAGGAACAAAGAGTTTTTCCTTCTTGTCTACCCTAACAAGTAGGGATGTTTCAGAGAACTCGTTGTTATAATGAACTCAGCAAATAAGATGACTATTGGTATGGGAGAGGAACAGGTCAGTAAAGTGCATTGCTCTTGTTCACCTTTACCATCATCACAATTACCATAATCATCTCCACCATCTTCCTCATTACCATCTTCATCCCTTCATCCTCAGTACCACCACCGTCATCACAACTACCATTACCACTATATCCACTACTACCATCCCCACCATCCCTGGCACTACTGCCACGATCATCACTATCAATACTACCACCACCATCACCACCACCACGACCGCTGCCATTATCCTCATCAGTATTACCATAACCATCACCACCGTAGCTCGCTTACAATTACCACCACCAGCATCATCATCGGGACACAGTTGTGTGAGTGAGAAGAACTCTGTAAAGGATTAGTCAGATGAAACAGTTGCCATGCTGCCTGATTTGAGAATTGTGAAGCTCTTAAATCAAGAGAAACTCCTGGATTCCTTTAGATGTGCTATGACTATATATGGTGTCACCTACATTATGCCAGAGGTCTCTGTGTTAACCCTCTGCAATCTTAGCTCCTGAAGATCTCAGAAGCTTTTCATTTCTGTATTCTGGAAAGGAAACCGTAAGATGTGGTCAACACGACACTTCTCATGAGACCAAACCTGCCCTCCAGGAGAATATCTATGTCTAGTGTTACATACTCTTTGAATGGATTCACAAGAGAATAGAAGGCCTTTAGGAAGCTATCTGAACACCAAGATAGTAGACTTGCAAGGCAATGAAACTGAGAGGTGGCACCAATGAGGGAAGGGATGGGGTGGAGGTCTAGAATGATGGCAAAGTTTTGGGATGCTACTAGCATCGTTGGACAAGAGGGAGAATCTGAAAGGAAAAGGAAGGCGTTCACTTTGAGACTGCAGAGTCAATAAAGAGTGTTTGAAAGCGAGGTCCAGTGGAGGAGCCAGGGGCAAAGACCTGTTACTATGAGAAGTCTCAGCATGAAAATATTATAAAAATGAAAGAATCGCTTTGAAATCCTCAGATGAAAGCTCTTGCGGGAGCAAGAGGGGTTTCATTTTAGTGTGTTTTGCATGTTCCCGTTACTTCGTTATGCAGGCTTTTCCAATGAGGAGAACACTTTCCTTGTCTTCGTTTTCATTTCCTCTCATGTCTGTGCTAGCGTATTTCAAGCTTGAACAGATTAAGTATCGCAAGGATAAAAATTATGATGGATTGTGAGAGGAGGTTTCTGAAGTCCTGATATAGATAGACCACTGGAATTAGGAGAGATGAATGAGACTCTCTCTGTGAATTTTCTAACCTTTTGGCCAGCACCATTAACTGATTAATTGGCAGAAACACTATGAGAGCTGGATGATAGGGAGGAATTCTGTGAAAATTTGTCTCCTGGACATGACGTAGCCATAGCTATTTCACTCGCTAATTCACAGCAACTTCAGTTACTTGCACAAGGCCTACACAAGATCAAGCTGCCAAAATTCCTGAATAAATGGGTAAGATGGTTTCCAGATTCCAGTCATTACTGAAGATCTATGACAGTTAGTGTAGCTGGGGGAAGGGATAATCTCATTCTTCCTTGAGAGTGCGGTCTCTGGTAGGTTTCCCACACTCCATTGGATGGTCCCACACCTCTGCAGCACTATTTGGACTTTGGTTATTGAGGATGGAAAAATATATGAAATTTTGAGGAGAGGTGTCATAGAACATATAGAAAGAATTGGGGGAGGGTAAATGGGGAGTAATATTTCATTGAAGTTCTCAAATATTAAAAAAGAAAGTAAAAATAAAAATAAACAACAGAGAACAGTAACAGAAAATGGTTAAACTTTGTTTAACCATTGTTTGAGCATTATATAATATGAATAATGTGTTCTATCCAGAGCACCTAAGACATTGGTTGTATGCAGGATCTGATACTAAGGCAGACATAATTCTACCCCTGTAGAATGAATTCTCCATCTGAAGATTTTTTAAGAATGTTAATGATTAAGAGAAAAGATTAAGACTAAAGCATTCTCCAAGAAAACTGCTGTAACTTCTAGGAACAAAATGGACATTTTCTTTAAGCTGGTCTTCAGAAAGCCAGCTCTCCCACTTCAGGAGGCCTTGGTGGTGGAGGAGTCAGCAAACAGCTTCTCCATTTGGACGATGCATGGAATGAATCATCAGTTGTGTGTCATTCACACAGCCCAGGTTCAACTTCAGGACCTTGGCCTCGACCTGCTTACGTGTTTAGTGTCATTATTCCTGGAGTTACTTATGATTCTCCTCCCTGCCTCAAGATATGGGGGCAAGTGCAAACTGGGAGCTTTCTCCATACAGCACAATGGATAGAAATGATGTCAGAGCCTGTTCTTAAGCACCTTGCTGTCCCAGAGGCACTGTGGAGCCATGACAACCATAGCCTATGCTCGGTATTTTACGTTCACCATGTTCCTGGGCCCCAAGGCCATCATGATGCCATCTAGGTCTAGAGAATGCATGCAATGGGAAGCTGTCACATCAGTACAGTGGGGAAATGGGTCTACCCAGACATCTATCAAAAGGGCACAAGAAAACAAGCTACAACCTCACCACCTGTCCCTTCTCCTCCCGCCCCTCCTCCTCCCTCTCCTCCCCCTCCTCCTCCCTCTCTTCCCTCTCACCCCCTCCTCTCCCCTCCTCCTCTTCTTCCCCCCTCCTTCTCCTCCTCCCTCTCCTCCCCCTCCTCCTCCCTCTCCTCCCCCTCCTCCTCCCTCTCCTCCCTCTCACCCCCTCCTCTCCCCTCTCCCCCCTCCTCTCCCCCTCCTCCTCCTCCTCCCTCTCCACCCCCTCCTCCTCCCCCTCCCTCTCCTCCTCCTTCTCCCCCTCCTGCCCCTCCTCCTCCCTCTCTGCCCCCTCCTCCTCCTCCCCCCACTCTCTGTTTAATTACATGTGTCCATCTTCTCTGGAAACCACAAATCTCACTCAGTGAAATGACTAATTTTAATAACCCCTCTGTATACTATGTGGCCTTGGGCTCTATTAAAATGGCAGACGGTGTGTCCCTTTGGATACAGTATCAGCCGACATATTGTTTCATGATCTGCCCCAGCTGACTTGAAGGTACATGTGGGTGCCATTAGGTAACAAGCCAAGCTTTGTGAAAGTTAGGCAATGCTTTCTGCAAGAGAGAGAGATACAAAGCTGATAATGAAGACAGAGGCTAAAATTGACAAACGTGACATGCTGGACAGCTAAGACAGAAATGTGGCATCAACCAGACAGTGAGATTTACTCTGTAAAGCCACACTCTAGATGGGTGGGTCTTTGTTTTCAACTCCATGGAACCTGTTATAAGGCCTCAGTGGAATGTGGGAGAATAATCAATAATCAGACTATCATAACCTCTCTTTTTTATGTCATATTTTCACTTCTTATTACTTTTAAGTCAACTATCCCCCAGCAAATGCTTACATTTTGTTTGTGTTGAGTCAAACTCCTTTTCAGAATGAGACTCAATTAAAAAGAAATTCTGTATCCTAGCTCTTCATGGTTTTGATTTATAATGTATGCCTCATTCTCCTTTAAAACTGAGTGCATCTCTCTTGCTGTAGGTGGTACCGAACCCATAAAATGTTGAGTTCTTTTTAAGGTTTTATATAAAATTATATATACAGAATTGTATTTTGTAACCCCTTATAAAAGAGATTGCATACATTGCCAAAGCATCAGAAAATACTGATGAGCAATATATTTTACTAAATATCTATAATTCTAGTCATCTTGAAGTGATCTCTGTTAACCCCTTAGTATGTCCTTCCTAAATGCATGGACATTCAAAATTTATACACGTCATGTATGATTTTCATATGTGTATAAACACATACACAGCACCAATGGTTTACTATATAAGCATGAGAATATTATGTGTTTCTCATTTATGTGCACACATATACACACACATGTATGTTTTATATGAACACACATACATGACATCATTTACATATTCAAAGAAACACACATATATCAGATATATTACTCATATGTTCATAAGTATAATGCATTCCCTGTGTCTTTCTTGCACATATAACTATGGTATATATATATATATATATATATATATATCTCAAATATGTTTTCTATTTATACACAAACATATATAGACATCAGAAGTGTTTTTATAGGACACAGAAATATGTACACACACTATAGTCCCTTCCATATTAACATGAACATATACATAATGAGTGTCATATTTATGCATATGTATATGTAAAACATTGCTTAAGCATGTTTTTATGTATATATACATTTGTTTGCATGCTACAAATGGCTTACATGTTTATAGATTTTCTTTTTGCTCTTAAGATACAATGCATAACCTAAACTACTGAGCCCTAATGTTTTTACTTTGGCTTGTATTCACTTGGCGGTATAAGTGTTTCCAAAATCTTAGTATACACATTTATGTAAAGTCAAATGTCTTCTTGCTCTCTTTTCTTGGCATCAGAGATTGTACCTATAAGACAGTTCACAATCGACATGATGGCTATTTGTTATTATTTACTTGATAAGATTAAATAATGCCCAGAAGAGTTGAAGAGCATATGTTTGGATATGTTTTTCAAACATATATAAGTATGTTTTCAGAGAAGATCAGCTGATGGGGGAGGGGTCAGGAAACAGCTACCCCAAATAATAAATAGCACCATCCTATAGGCTGAGATGTGGATGTAATGAAAGGTGGGAAAGAGGAAAGCCCAGAGTTCAGGTATTCTCCACTTTCTCTGCTTCCTAGCAATGATGATGTGAGCTATTCTCTGCTCTGTCATACTCTTTTTGCCTTGATGAACCAAAGCATCTAGAACAGTGGTTCTCAATCTTACTAGTGCTGTGACCCTTTAATGCAGTTCCTCATGATGTGGTGACCCCAGCCATAAAATTACTTTCATTGTTACTTCATAACTGTAATTTGTTACTGTTATGAGTAATAATGTAAATATCTATGTTTTCTGATTGTCTTAGGTGACCCCTGTGAAAGGGTCATTTGACCCCCCCCCAAAGGAATCACAATCCACAGATTGAGAACCACTGATCTAGAAGAAAGAGAAAAAAAATATAATGTGAAAGCCTCATAAACACATAAAACTGATACCAAGAAGTGGATTCATTGACATGATTATTGATCCTATTATTTCTAAACTTTTGAAACTTGTTTGTAAGAGGAAATTGGAAAAGTTTAGAGATCCATAATGAGGACACCCTAGAGTCTAATGGGTTATTCTAATGAGAATACGGAGACTACACAATGATGACATAAAAGCAACTAACAAAAATTATGCTTAGGAATTTTCAGGAGGGAGTATTGTATTATGTTTGGACTAAGGGCCATACATATTTTATTCTGGCAAAGAATAAACAAAATTTATTAATGACTCTAGTAGAAAAAAATTTCAAGAAAAACCAAAGTTCTGTCTGTAATATAGTTATTTCTAGCTGCTTTGAGTCAAATTTACAGTGATAAATATGAACAAATAGCATAGCAGAAAACTTTAAAAACTTAGTTTACTCTGTGAAGAAGTTTGGGTAAAGATGAGACTTAAAAAGAAGCCAAGTTCTTTGCAGTGAAATGTATGGAAGGCATCTCAAGGACTGACAAAACTCCACCTATATCAGGCTCAAGAGAGGGGCCGGGCAGTGGTAGCACATGCCTTTAATCCCAGCACTTGGGAGGCAGAGGCAGGTGGATCTCTGAGTTCGAGGCCAGCCTGGTCTACAAAGTGAGTTCCAGGACAGTCAGGGCTACACAGAGAAACCCTGTCTTGAAAAACCCAAAATAAATAAATAAATAAATAAATAAAATAAAAGAAGTTGAGGACTAAGTCTGGTACCAGATATGGATATGTATAAGTGACTCAGTTAAAGTTCCCCTCCCTTTACTTTCCCTCCACTCTGATGCTGGTCATTGACTTCACTGTCATTTTGGAAGGCCTATCTCTGTGTGTTGTGCATTCCTCATTTGTAGTTCTACATGAATGTCCACCTTCTTGAAGAAACAGGCTGATGTATATGAAAGACACAGCTAGAGTGGTCTTGTGCATTTGAATTAAGCATAACTAAATTTCACATTGAGATATTGTTCTCATCCTCGAAATCTTATTATGTAGGTTAAAATAGTCCAAACATTTACAAATATCTGTGTTCTGGGATACTTTTATGGTCTAGGCATTTTGGGTATGAGATATTTAACCTGTAATTTAAAAATTATCTCGAATGTTTAAAATACTATACAAATGTATGAGTATATGTTAACAATCTTATCTTCAACAATTGTTTCTTTACATTTCTTTACATGAAGCAATTTATGGAGTCAAATTAACATCTGTTTTCTTTTTCTTGTCTTAATAAAGATTGGACTTCATAAATGCAAGGCAAGTACTCTACTCCTGTACCGTAATCTAGCCCTTTAAAACAAATGTTTTTATAAGCTGGAGAGATGACTCATCAGTTAAGGACATATATTATTCTCTTCAGGAACTTTAGTTCGGTTCCCAGTGCCTGCATCAGGTGGTTCACAAGCTCCAACTCCAGAGGAACTGACACCTTCTTCTAGCTTCCATGACAGTACACTAAGGAGCATAATTCCTCAAAGGACGGTGTGGAGACTAGACAAATAGAAATCCTGTCAACAAAATGATAATATACTTTGCATAAAAACAACAGAGTATACAAATTTATGGGCCAAATTCAGTGGATACAAGACAAATGAATTGGAATACAGCACCAAAGAAGTCTCTCAGAATTTTCTAACAGAGATAGAGTAACTAAAAAAATTAAATGAAAAAAAAAGCTATAGAACATAGGATGAAGGCTGCATAACATGTGTGTAATATGGGTCCCCAAAGAGCAATACATAGAGGCAGTTATGTGAAATTAAGGGAGCGGGATAGATCTAGCTCAGTAGTATAGTGCTTGCCTAAAATTTGCAAGATTTTAGGTTTAAGCCCAGAACAACAGAAATAAAGAAGGAAGAAAAAGAAGGAAAGAGGAAGAGATGGAGAGAGGAAGAAAGAGAAGGAGGAAGGGAGGAAGGGGAGGGAAATATGAGGAAAGAGGAAGAAAAAGAGAAAAATGGAAGGATTGAATGAGTAAATGAGAATTTCATAACAATTTTTTAAATACCAAGAAACAGAACCCCAAAGAGCACATCAGAATGAAAATATTTTAGAATTTCTTAATACAGCTAACATTTTAACAGAAATGATGGAGACAGAAGTCAGTGGAATATCTCCAAGGTGGGAAAAAAGTGTTTGTCACTCTAAAATCATTAAATCATTCTATACAACAATACTTCTTCCAAGAACATAGAAAATGTATTTATATTGTTTAACAACCCCCTTTGTTGTGAGACATTTTAAGAGTTGAGTGAATAATCAATAACAAGAAATTCCTAATCTAGATGTAAACACTTAACATTTTGTCATATTGCCTTCCATCTATATTTATGATTTGAACAATTAAGAGCATATTTTTCTGTTATCTAAGTAGTCAGTTAATTCAGGCTACATATTTTAAACAGCAACACTTGTAGGTCATTCTATTTACTTCATGAGGTGTCATGGAAAAAGGCATGTAAGATCTGATTGTTCCATAACAGGTTACTACATATTTGGTCATGAGGTTATGAATTTAACAGCTTTGCACCTTTAAGAGGAATTTATACTTTCCAATTTTAAACACAAATTGTCTGCAGATAATATTTGCAGTCCCTAGGCTTCATTTTATGTAGGCCATTTATTCACGACCCTTATGTGAATCAAGTATTTCATTGGAGATTGAAAAATGGTTATTTTCCCAATTTCATCATTCTTACAACAAATAATTGGTGCTTTTCTCTTGTAAAATAATATTTTCACTCATCTACTAAATTTGGCTTGAAGTATAATGTCTATTGAAAAGGCAGCATGAATGTTTAATCCTTTCCAATCTTCAGCATAAGGAGTTTGCAAAATTACCATTTCCAATGGTGACAAATAATAATTTTCACTGCCTTTTAAAATGGTATCATTTTGGACTTGTGAATTTTATGAACGTAAAATGTTCTGAATAGCATGCTTCACTCACAATCATTATTCCTTATAGTTTTCTTTATTACTGTGATTTTTTTTCAGTGCTGTAGATCAAAGCCTTATGCATACAAGGCAAGCTCTCCATCAATCTATCACTGAGCCTTTTGGGGTCTTTTGGATGTTTGCTTGCGTGTGTTAAGACAAGATGTCACTATGTATTCCAGGCTGGCATCAATTTTCCAAATATATAACTTGAAGCTCATTGTGAGGAAATAGTAGGTAAATATGTACTTAGGGACAAGCCAAAAGCATCTATCTGCCTTGTCATCTTCAAAAATGAAAGCGCTGTGAGCACAAGGAGACAGAGCAAGTGTTCTGTACTGAGGAGACAGTGACACAAAGAAGGCTGATATGAATGATTCATACATGTTTGTGGGCATGCAAGTTCATTCTTATCTCCTGTCTTATCACAACCAAGAGCAAGACAACTTATAAAAGAAATGTTTTATTTCAGGCTTCCAATACAGTGAGTAGAGTCCATGTCCGTCATGTTGGGGAGCATGGTAGCAGGCAGGCAGGCCTGGCACTGGAGCAGTAGCTGAGAGCTCATCTCTTCAGACACAACCATGACGCAGAGAGAGCTAACTGGAAATGGCATGAGTCACTTGACACTTCTAAAGTCCACCAATAATGACACGACTCTGCCAACAAGTCTACATCTCCTAATCCAGCATTTCTCAACCTACATGTTAGGATCATCAGAAAACACATATTCCCTATGGTTTTAGGGACTGAGACTCCACTCAGGGGCAAAATTACATTTATGAAGCAGCAACAAAAATAATTTTAGGGTTGGGGGATCACCATACCACGAGGAACTGTATTAAACGGTGGCAGCATTGAGAAGGTTGAGAGCCACCGTGCCAATCCTTCCCCAAAAGTTTCACTAACAGGGAACAAAGTATTTAAATCTATGAGCCTGTAGGAGCCATTCTAATTCAAACTACCATAATGCCTTATTTCTGTAGCCTGGTTTCCTAGAGCTTCTGAGTACTCCGTGTTGTCTCCTGCTTTCCACAAGGGCCCCAAGTGCAGCCTCGTGAACTTCCTTTCATTACTCCAGCATTCGCGCTCCTCATTTTTTAGTGAGGTTTGAGGGTGGTGAATCCACTAGAAACGGAAAAGACCACAAACGGAAACCTCACTGACTGGGCCCTACTTGCCCCAGGCCCAGCTCTGTAGCAGAGCACAATGTGACCTCAGCTCTTTCTTGAATAACTGTAGGACTTCCTGGGCACACCCTGCTATTAGCCACTACCACCAGAGATCATGAGATGGCATAGTATTATCCCAAGAAGCAATCAGGTCCAAATTTCAAAGAATGGTTTTGACTGAAAATATAACATGGAGTAAAAAAAAATATCTGTGGAAACAAAATGAATCAGGGACAGTCTACATGTTAGGCATGTCTGCTATTCGAGGTCTTGATCTCTGCTCTGCCTGTGACTGGAATCACCAACCTTCTTCCAAGATATTCTCATACATTTCCTAAAATCTTTGCTCAGGTGTCCCTTTCTAATGATGCATCCATTTGTCAAGTGAATTCGGAGTGCTTCTCCCATCTGTCCCCTCTCCGATCATAGGCACCAGCCAATCCTTGCCATTGAAAGTGTGTTGTGGTGTCAGGATGGTGGGACATCATAGCCTAAGCTATGCAGAGATGTGTAGAGCCTTAGCCAACATGAGAAGACTGAATGGAACCTGCAGCTCTTTGTTGCATGCTCGCCCACAGGGCATAGCAGCTTGAGCAGGATGGTCCAAGCACACAGCAATTCCTTGTCTCTGTTCTTCCTGCTCTTTGTAGGCTGGTTCTTCACTAGAATACCCATTCTATGGATTTCATCATTTTCTCTGTGCAATTCATAAATCCTGTAGGTTAGAGCAGTGCCACTCCTGGATGAACAATTTTCCTGTAAATCTCTATAGAGGATTGTTTTGTACATGACTTGTAGAATTCAGTGCTTTAACTCAGAGGTCTAAAGGGCAGGTATAGAGTTTGGAGATAGAGCAAATCCTCAGGATGAAGATTCTGGGTCCCAAACTCAGTGGCATAGAACAGAACATTAGTTAGTCTTGGATTTTAACCTAGGTGGAGATCAGGAGGAAAACATTTTGTTCACTTCTTCTAAGCATTAAAATACATCAGTTCATTTAAGAATACACATTTTAGGCATGGTATCTCATACCTATGATCCCAATATCTAGGAGCATGAGACAGAAAGATTGTTGTAAGTTTGAATTAGAAAAGAAAGAAAGAGAGAAAAACCAAAAGAAACAAAGGAACCAAGGGAGGGAAGAAAATTTACACACACACACACACACACACACAAACACACAGGCTGTCTTTCACAGTACTAGAAGGTTCTACTGGGGAGGAAAAGTCTTCAACAGTCTTACTCAGCTACAGACCATGCAAGCTCCACTACGGACCTGCCTGCCAGGCAAACTGTTCCCATTGATGCACTGGTGACAAGCCAGTACATTATAGTAATCAACCTCTTTCTGATTGGATTTGAGGCTGACTACACAGGAAGAAATATAGGTATGGTACTGTAATTCTGATCAAAAGCCCATGACTGGGGAGGTAATAGGCTCTGGGGAAAGCTATGGTTATTATTTTGCTTAATGGACATGATATGCCTGTCAAACTCCTCCCAAATAACTACGTTTAGGCCTATCCAGATTCTCATTGATGTTGCACTTGTCTGAGAAGCTCCTTTCTGCAGTAGGGAATGGTAACTGCAGAGGCTCACTATTGCACAAAGTGATGAGACTAGGAAGGCTGAATGCTCAGCCAAATCTAGATCATCCCTCCCAAGGTTCAAGTAATATCACAATATCATACACTTTGGCATGGGAAGGCATGTAAGATGTAAAGGGGAGCAGGGAAAGGTATGGAACACTGACTTTCAGACATGGCATGACTGCCACATTCTTGAACTCCCAGCAACTGTGGTTTACCTGCACAACAAGCACCTGCACATACTTGGGCTTGCCAACATCTGTCAAGGAAGGGGAAGGATTTCGGGAGACTCCACTCTGCCCTGAGGAGTTATGTGCAGTTAAGTTTCTGGGGAGAAGGAAAAGACATTTTCCACAGTGGTGTAGCCACTGATAAGGTGACCACGCCCCTTGGAACAACACTTCGCCATACTCCTTAAGCAAACTTAGTAAAATATATTGAGCCACTTCAAAGAAAAAGACAGGAAAGAAGAAGGGAGACCAGTTGAAACTAGAAAGATCAGCAACGGGAGGAAAAGATAATGGGGTGAATGTGATCAAAATACACCATGTGTATGTATGAAAATGTCATAAATCCATAGTATGCAAGTAACATGCCAATAAAAATTTTAAAATCGAGTGGAGGGAAGCAAATAAGAAAGCATCTGAGACTATAAAAAGAATACAATGGCTCAGTACCTCATGAGTACAGCTGCTGGGGCCCCTGAGCTGGACAGCAGCAAGGCCCACTGTGCCCTCAGAAGCCCTTGGGAGGTCAGCCCGTGTGATAGTGCTCCTTTATTTCATTGGCTCTACTAGGGTCCTCTCCTTGACCTATGGAGAATTTCAACACGAGACTATATAAATTATGAATAAACTCTGCGAGTGGTGAGTCCATACGAACGTAGCGTGACATAAATGGCCCCGTAGAAAGCCTGGGTGGTAACTTTCCTCCTGTTCCTCACCTGTTACCCCCAAGTTGCTACAGGTGTGAGTGCTTCTTGCTGGTGAGGCTGGAACACAGATGGATGACACAGGACACACATTTGGGGAATCACTGACCACTGGCCAGCCCCCACCTATCTCTCGTATAACACTCTCCTAGCTAGGTTTTGTCAATGTGAAAGTAGGCTAGACATATCTGGGAAGAGGGGATCGTAACTGGGAGGATGCCACCATAACATTGGCCTGTAGGCAAGTCTATAGGGCATTTTCTTGAATAATGGTTTATGCAGGAAGCCTCAGCCCCCAGAGAGAAATTCCATTCCTGGGTAGGTGGTACTGGGGTGGATACAGCAGCAAACTGAGAAAGCCAAGAGAAGCAACCCAGTAGTTCCTGCCCTGATTTCTCTCAATGATAGCGTGACCTGAGAACTGTAAGTCTAAATAGTTCTTTCCCTCCCCCAGTTGTTTTTGGTTATGGTATTTTAATCACCAGGACCCTAGACCTGAAAGAAGGGACCTTTCTTACCCAGGGGCCCCTCACTGAGTGGAAGAGTCATGCTCAGTCTGCTGGCTGAAAGGAAAGGCACACGGTTGTTGCAGAGATTCAGTTGACCATTAGTCAGAGACAAAAGACTGCAGAGGAGAAAGGACATGAGTCAAAGTGTAAGAACAGGGTCTCTGGGAACAGCAGCCTGGCAACAGCTTTGCTATTATCCAAGTCCCAGTGACTAAAAGAGAAAAATCTCCTGTGTCTCATCCTCAGATTTGACAGAGCATCATTAGTGATGTTTTATTAAGAGAAATAAACTCAAGGAAACAAAATACCAAAAGTCCCATTTATTTTGAGACAAGATAAACCCTAAAACTCATCCTCCTGCATCAGCCTTTTCAGTATTGATATTACAGGTGTACAACACCTCAAGCATTTAATAAGAACAATTTTAAATTCCAAATTGTTGGTTAGTGGTATAATTCATCAAATTATAAATGAGACTCTTTACTAATCACCCTGTTGATTATAACTTAGTTAATTAAGGGATGTTTATTTATTGAATGTTTGTCTGTCCCCACCCCCCAATTCCTACATTGAAATTCTAGCCCCATGGGTGACGGTATTAGGAGGTAGAACCTTTAGAACAGTGGTTCTCAACTTGTGAGTTGAGACTCCTTTGAGGATTGAATGATCCTTTCACAGGGGTCACCTTTCAGATAGCCTGCATATCAGATCTTTACATTATGATTGCTAACAGCAGCAAAATTACAGTTATGAAGTAGCAGCAGAATAACTTTATGATTGAAGGTTACCATGACATGAAGAATCCTATTAAAGGATTGCAGCATTAGGAAGGTTGAGAACCACTGCTTGAGAAGGTGTTTAGGCCATGAAGGTAGAGCCCCATGCATATGAGTAGCTGACATGCTGTGAGAACACAGAGAGCAGACAATGCCTCTGAAGAGGATGCTTAGTGGAACCCTACAATACTGCCACCTTGGTCATCAGGTTATACATCCTGTCAAACTGGAACAAGTGAATCTCTCCTGCTTCCAAGGCATCCAGTCTGTGGTACTTTCTAGGGCAACCTGAACCAACACAACTCTTACCTTGATTATAGCTTTTTAAAGCAAGATAACAATACTTTGGGCCAAAATAAACCAATTTAAATCTTATAACCTGGGTGAAGCAACATTAAACCTTCCAGCATCTCAGTTATCTTCCCTCTGTTAGAGGAGAGAGAGTTATCTTGTGTCAGAGGAAAAGCCAAGTTTAGAGCTGTGGCAAGTTATGTACTAAGTGAGTCACACACAGGTCTCCAGGGACAGAGATTATAAATTGTAAACACCCAGCTAAACCAGGAGTTCCTTCAAGCCAGTGCCCATGTTTCTGGAAACTCATCATATGCCGCACTTGGCATTCAGTATAAATCCTGACTTTTGGTCACCTAAACTTTTCCCTTTTGTATTGTTCCATTCTGCTCTAGGTATACTCAAAGGATGTAAGATCGTCCATCTCTTGAGCAGGAGTGAAGGAAGACTAATGACAACATACTGCACAC
>JADRCD010228686.1:0-21245 GCA_019843815.1 Montemys delectorum
GGTGTCTCTTTACAGCAATAGAAAGCCCTAAGACATTATTGAGATTTAGAACTTAATTTTGGGTGGTTCGTTAGAATGGTCTGGGCCCTCCTCCCTTATCCTTATAGATAATACTAATTATCACCAGGCGGCGGTGGCGCACGCCTTTAACCCCAGTACTTGGGAGGCAGAGGCAGGCGGATTTCTGAGTTCGAGGCCAGCCTGGGCTACAGAGTGAGTTCCAGGACAGCCAAGGCTACACAGAGAAACCCTGTCTCGAAAAATAAAACAAACAAATGAAAAAAAAAAATAATACTGATTATCACCAACATCTTGATAAGGCAAAGATGAGTCCATACCTTAGAATGAAGACCCAGGCACACAGAGCTGGATCTGGGGCCTGGAAAGACCACAGGATAAACTTTGAGTCCTTCTTACAGGTATAGAGGAGGAAAGGAACCGGGAGACGTTTCCAGGACAGGAGGATTGGCTAATCAGTCATTCACTCAGCTTCCTCCAAATTCCCACTTATGTCCGCTTTGGGTTTATAGCTGGGCATCAGGGTGCAACCAACGTATGTCCCTGATTGCTAGAATCAGCAAGAGAAACTGAGGTTTGGAGAACATTTCACTTGTAAAGGGGAGATGTCACATTTGCCTGACCTACCACCCCTCCCACATCAGAGAGAAAATAGCCCAGTGCCCTTGGGACAAAGGAAAGGACTAATCTGTCAAAAACTGGAGGCAGGATAAAATGACCCCTGCCTGGGATGAATGTCAAGGAAGTATCTCTGGGGATACGTCATTCTGCTTCCTTGGAGGGCCCCGTAGGTAGCTAAATTGGAAATCTACATGCCTCCTGTTGCCCTGCTCTCCCCACCCCCCTATCCAACACACACACACACACACACACACACACACACACACACACACACATCTTAATTGTGTCCGGGGCTTTTCACAGCATTAATTAATCATATTTAGGGCTGTTTCCAGCTGTTGCTGAGGGAAAGGAGGCCCCACACGCCTGTGACTTAGAGTAAATCCAGTCAGAGGGAGGAATTCTTTGATTCTGCAGAGGCAGAGCATGGGAAAGCCACTTGTAACCCCACAGCCTCCCAGATCTCCGTCTGTCATCTCCCCCCCCCACACACACACACACACTGCCCTCAGAAACTGATCTGGGCTAGAGAGGAGAGAGGGAGGAGGGCTGCTGAGGAGCCCAGGGCTGAGGGGAGCTGAGCTGGCTGCTTGAGGTTGCAGCATCATGAGGCTCAGGCCTGGTGCTGACTTGCAGATTCTGCCCCAGCACTCAGGCCTTTGGAGGGCTTCAGAGAGCGCAGTGGTTCCTGAATAGCCCCTGGGCCCAAGAGTTATACTCTGGGAGCCTGGGCCTGTACTAGTCAGAGTGACATAGCAAGTGAGCATCACTGACCTAATTATAGCTCAGCACAGCCCTGTGGTCTGAACAGAGAGCAAGGGCCTCTTAAGCCACTTTCTGCTTTGCTGACTTCTCCCAAAGCCCTTGCAACACCTCTGAATTCTCAGGCTTTCCTGTTTCTGAGTCTCTTCCTGGCATTCCAGAGTTTGGTTTCCATACCTTTCACTGATCTCCAAGGTCCTGGGGTACCACTTCTTATCTTCACCAAGCCTTAAAGAAATACTTCATAAGAGGAGGGGGCGGCCCAACTGGCAAGAAAGACTCCTGCTTCTCTGGTTAATGTTGGTAGCTCATTAGGTGCTTCTACTGAGTGTGTACACCTGATGGTATTGCTGGGGAGTGTGGGGACAGTAAGGGACTGTCTCAGCCTTGTGGACCCAAATACTGGGGAGTCCCCAAGGGAAGAGGTGTGAAGGTTATCGGGAGGTCAAGGAGAAATCCGGAGGTTATTACCCTAGCATCTCCCGATGACCTCATCCCAGCACACACCCTTGGTGAGGCCTTCTGGGTCCTGGCCTAACTGGGCCTAAATAATTGAGAAGCCCATTACAGCCTTGCTGTTTCCTCACTGTCAAGTGTAAACGCTGCACTGGTGGTGGGGAGATGGGGCTAATTTGAATTGATAATAGGAAACGCAGGGAAAAGTCATCTATAGTGAGTGAGGAGCGAGCGATCCCCGAGCAGATGCTAAATCTTGTATAATGAAAGAATCTGCCGATGTCAATTATGTACGAGCGTCTTTGCAGTGGTTAGAGGCGGTGGGTGGGTGAGGGAGCGGAGGGCTGGGTGCATCCCATAAACCCAAACACCCATCAAAGGCTCATACATATGGAGCGGCGGAGATTACGGCATAAATTTGAATGTTATGAATGTACATGAGGGACAGACAGGAAGCCCACCTCATAAGGGTAGGAAAGGGACCGTTTTTGTTTTGTTTTGTTTTGTTTTGTTTTGTGCTTGTACAAGGGAGCTTTTGTCCTCTGGGCTCCTCAGCTGTGTCCCCTCTGCATCCAGTTGTGTCCAGGATGAGAAAGAAAAGATGGGGGGAGCTGTGGCCAAGGCCCAGCCAGCTGTGTCTATGGGGCTTAGACACAGAGAGTTTGGCCGTTGGGCTGTCCTTGACCCATGAAGAGAGTCAAATCTCTCTGCAGCAAGCAGAGCTTTCTGCCTGATGGAAGAGAAAGACCAATGTGAACAGCAACATCCAGGAGAGAACCGGAGAGGCTCACCTTGGCTCCCTTTTCTTGCAGCACTAGGAACTGAGCCCAAGACCTCCAACACACCAGTCCAGAACTCTATCACTGAATTATCCCCCAACCTCTAGTGGATAGAGGGATCCTGGAAGACAGCCTGGAGGAAGATGGCACCATTTGTTACAGAGGGGACAAAAGGTTCAGAATGGCAATGGGGGGGCGGGGCGCAGCTAGCTTTCTGTTCTTAGGTATGAGTCCACACTGCACTACGGGAAATGTGTGAGTGTGTACGGCCTGGAACAGGGCTCAGACCCTTCCTTCGGTTCCCAACCTGCAGCTGCTCCCAGAGCAGACTCTGTGATTTGTGGCGCAGGCCACCCAGGGACTTTAATCTTCACCGTGACAAATGCAATAAAAGGAACAATTTGGAGATCAGAGCTAAGGAAGACACATTTACAAACCCTTCCCCAAAGGTTGGATGGCGCTGTCACCATGTGATTTGTGCAGGGGATGGAGCAGGGAGGGGGGAAGGGGGAGTCGGGGAGCTGGAGAAAGCAGCTGGGCTGGGGAAGAGGAAGCACCCTGTCACTCCCCGCCCGCTGCGGGATCATGGTGGGCGGGGCTAAGTGAGCTGGGGGGAGGGCCAGACCAATGGGCAGCCACTGCCTCCTCCCCAGCATGACCAAGGAGCACAACTCAATTACCCCAGAAACATGAAGCTTCAGAGATCCATCTCAGCAGTTCCAGGAGGGGGTAAAAAGAGTGGGGACAGTGGCAGAAGGAGAAAGACAGACAGGCAGAGAGAGGCACAGTGAAAAGGAATTGTAATGGAAAGCAACGGAGCCCCGCCCCACCCCCCAGAAACCCCCGGTCTGGGTAAAGGAGGGGGATTCCCAGCCTGTCATATAGCCCTGGCAGGATTGAACATAGAGCAAAACGCACAGTGAGCTCCAATCTCTGACAAACTTGTGGGGCAGGCCGGCCGGCAGATCAGCTGGGAGCTCCATGGAGAAGTCAGACTGAGTCTGAGAATGAGGCTGGTGGATGAGGTGGTGGCGGCGGCAGGGACTGCGAGCCTTCTCTACATTTCCCTTTATCTGTGAAATAGTGTTGATGACTGGGAGATGTCTGTCCACCTTCTGCCTTGGAATCTTGAACAAATGACAGGTGACTCAGTGCGAGAGATAAGGTCAGTCCACTCGCCTGTCCCCAGCTGTCTTTCCTGTGCTTATGCTGGTAACTGGCTGGCGTAGGATTCTGGTCTGCTGAGGTTTCAACTCTACTAAGCCAAGGTCAGATCCACAGTCCGGACCACTCTGTCCAGGGTTAGAGGTCAAAGTTCCTCCCCGGCTGGCTAAAACTTGATCATTCTTATTTCTTTCCTCTTGGTCTCAAACAAAGGCCACCAGTCCCTACTCTACCCCAGCCTTGTACAGGAGATGATCTCTGCCCCAGAGTCTTAACTTCGCAGCCTTTTAGCTCCTTAACTATGTCAACAACTGAGATGATTCCCTGCCCATGTCCTCTTCTCTCCTAACCTTCCTCCTCCACCGGGTCTTTGATCTTCCCAAGGCCAAATTCCCAATCAGACTGAGGGACCAGAGTACCGTCCTGGAGAGGGGGTGGTTTCTAGGCTGAAGCATTTAGGTCCTCCTCATCATCACTACCCAATGCTGGCTGACTCCCAAACACAGGACTGTCCCCCCTGGGCATCTCCAGGGCCAGACCCAGTTCCTGCACCCAAGGAACTGAGTCTGCCAGGTGTTTGGACAGGAGTGGAGAAGAGGAGACACCAGGAAATACAACTCCCTAGAGAAGACAGGGTATCCTCTACCTAAAAATAGTCATCATAGTGATGACACAGGGGGCTCAGAGAAACTAAACCAGCCAGACTGGCCCTATCCAGGCTGATGTCACAAAGGCCCCATGGTGGTGACTGAGCACTGAGAAGTATAAAGAACAGAAGGAGCTGCAGACAAAAGTGTGTTTTGTTTTGTTTTGTTTTGTTTGTTTATGAAAGAACTCACTACCCAGGAATGAACAGAGGGGGCAGGAGACTAAGTTGAAAACAGGCCAGCTTTCCCAAGGTATCTTTGCATCAGAGAATGGGCTGCAAGTGTGAAAACTTCAGACCACACACGTGCCTCCTGGCTCCACAGTGGATAGAGGACCTGAAGGAACCTCTTGCTACTTACTAGCTGGATGGGGCAGTTCCCATGGTCCTCTGCTGCCTCCCCCTGGAGAGGGCAGGAAGGGAGCGCTACCCTTCTTCAAGCCTGATGCAGCTTCCTTTCTCTTCATCATACCGGCTCCACCCAGCTGCTGGAATTCATCCCGAGTTCAGGCACTGAATTAAGGATCTCCAGAGAAGCAGACATGATTGAGATGAGAGGGCAGGAGAAAGGAAAGGGAAGGAGAGAGGCGTTGATTTATTAGTGTAAAGGATTGACTCACAGATCATAGAAGCTGAGAAGTACCAAGATCTGTCGCTGGGAGCTGTCACAATAGAGCTGGTGGCATAGTCTCAATCCTGAGAACCAGATGGTTAAATGATGGGTGGGAGTCTTGGTGGGAGTTTGAAAGCCCGAGAACCAGCAATGCCACATCCCAGGGCAGGAGGACAGGCAGGGCTTGATCTTCTTCTGCTCTTTGTTCTATCCAGGCCTTCAGTGGATTGGATGCTGCCCCCTCACCTGAGTGATGGCAGATCTTCCTTCTAGAATCCTAATGACCAAAAATGAACATTCCCCCAGGAACATCCTCACAGACACATCCAGAAACAACATTTTATCTATATTTTTGTCACACCACACAGAGAGACAGACAAGACAAACAAAGACAGACAGATAGCTGAGATATTCCCAGCCTTAATGTTCATATGACAGATACTGGAGTAGGGACACGCAGAGGGTGGGGTTGGAGGGTAGAATGCACAGTGGGAGGTTGGTATTGATTGGTCAGAGAGAACTGACACCCGTTCAAAATCTAAAACCACTTGAGAAGCAGGAGAGTGGGCGAGCATAAAGAGGGAGACATATTAAGTCTACCAGGGGCTGAACAGGGCTGCCTCCTGGTTGGGGGTGGAGGGAAGACTGGGCAAGGAGCTGCTCTCGGAATCCTATAGTCAGGCCTTAACCATTCTCTGATCTGAATGAGGGGTGAGCCAGCTCAGGCCTCCAAAGGCACCTGGAGAAGGAGGCCAAGAGAATAGTTGGTCAGTGGGTGGGGCAGGCGGAGCCTGGGCTGCAGGTCTTCATTTCCACTTCCTCCTCTGGAGTCCTGAGTCGCTCATAATCAGTCACCATCTGGTGAAACCACTCTGTTACCCAGAAGTCCCCACATGCGCCCAAGTGTGTGAAGAGATCAGACTAAAGCTCACTCCAGAACTCAAGGGAAGAAGGGTCAAACCAGCGATGTGGCTTCCTGCCCCTGGCTTGGTGTTCTGGGTCTGATCTTAGAGCCGCTTGTCCTTTGGTAGCATTTAAGGTCAGAGTAAGTGGGAGGGTAGGCGTGTTGACCACGGGAGGCCTGCCTCTGTCCCTATCTTTGCCCTGCCAGCTCTCAGTGCCCTTTGGAAGTTTATAGTCATATAAATCGCAGAGTCCCATACCAGGCTTGGAGCCTGTGACTATGAATAGACATGAGGTAAACAAGGTGGCAGATGCAGGGGCTTGGGACAAGAAAGAAAATCTGCCCCTTTCGCTTGGTCAGCGGCCAAGGCACATCCGTGGAAAGGGATCCGTCCTCTCTTCACCTCCCTTCCCCTGAGTGTTGCCTTCTGGCTGCCCATGACTCTGGGCTTCTAGTCCTTTCCCTCTGGGGAGTATCATCCAAGGTGATTTTCCGCTGAAGTCTCCCTACTGGCTTGTTCTGTTTCATCTTGGCAAGTCAAGATGGGGGTGGGGTGTCTCCATTACTCTCACTACCCCCTCCCTTGGCTCCTTCCACTGCTTCATACTCTGAACCCAGTTCCTCTAAGTCTCAAGAGGTGTTGACCCCGATAAGCACAACCCTATACCACCAGGGGTGCCTAGATTCTTCCTCCACTCTAAAAGCTCTCCAGCAGGCCGACTTACTAAGGGACTGGAGGAAAGAAGCACAGAGCCTAGCCTCACTTCCTATCTCACAGTCCTCACCCAAGCCCAGACCGTAAGAGCGCACAGATGTCCTGCTGTCCTGATTGACTGACAGCTGCCTTACTAACTGCAGTTTCTTCTCACCACTCCTGGGCTTTGCAGCTGGATCCCAGGGCAGAGATAATTTAGGTGGCATTGCTTGGTGATCTATCCTGCCTTTCTTCAGTCCCGCAGCTGGGCTGATTTACTGCTCTGCACTTGTCCTGGTCACAGCAGTTCCTAGACTCCAAGTGTCCCTTGAGGGATTTCAGGCCTCGCTCACTTTCGGTACAATTAACTCTCTTTATCCATCTCTGAAGTCTGAATATTCAGCCCTGAAGTAGCTTTACTCCTTCCCAAGTCCAACTCTCCAGACACTATAGAAATTAGAACTGGCCAGGCAAAGGTGGTTCACGCCTTTAGTCCTGAAACTTGGGAGGCAGAGGCAGGTGGATCTCTTAGTTCAAAGGCAGCCTGGTCTACAGAGCAAGTTCCAGGACAGCCAGGGCTATGAAGCAATTAGAACTGGAATGTAGTATTTTCACTTTCCAGGCAAGGAACCTAAAAGCAGAGAGGCTAGGTGCCAATCACAATGAAAGAGCTAACAGCACCCTTGGCGCCAAGGCTGATGCCAAGGTTAGGAGTGTTTCTCTGTAAAGCTTGGATCTTTATCCAGACCTTCCTTTGACCTCCCAGCTCCTGGCAGCTTTCCTTCATCCTAAGAAACAGTACAGCTGCTTCCATGGGTCCCTTATTCTCTGAACCTGGTCTCCAGCCATCCTCTCTAGCAGGGAAAGGGAACAGAGGGGCTCCTCTGTGAATGGCTGGCTTCATGTTTCTCTGCTTACAGCTCTTTCCAAAGCCCATTCCCCAAATCATCTGATAGCTTGTTGGGCAGATGATCCTGAATCACACCCTCAAAGTCTATCTTTATAAGGCCTGGAGGAGTGGGACGTATCCCTCCCATGTGGAACACTACTTCTCTTGCTACTCTTTCCCCTCCAAAATGTTGAGTTCCTAATGTATTTATTTTGGAGGCAGGATTTCATGTAGTCCAGGGTGACCTTGAAAGCACTGTGCACCCAAAGATATCCTTGCACTTCTGATCTCTTGCCTTCACCTCAGATTAGCAAGTGTGCACTTGTGTTAGTGTCTAACCTAGGTCTTCACGTATGTTAGCCAAGCCCTCTGTTAACTTACTTACAGCCCCAACCTGAGTTTCCTAATTTGACTGACATAGAAAAGCCAAAATTGCTTTAAAAGTGGTAGCCCCTGTGTCCTAGATGTGCGGGGCCCCAGTGTGGGCGCATGTGCACACACTCAGTGTACATATGCGCTATGCTTTCAGCCCCAGTCTGTTAGAGAAGTCTTAGTCTGCTCCTGCTGCTATATCAAAATGTAAATAACTAAAAATTATTCCCCACATTTTTTCAAGGCTAATAGAAGACTTGGGGGTCTGTTCAAGGCTACCTGTTTCATAGATGGTACATCTTGCTGGACCCTCATATAGTGGGGTATAGACAAATAGGCTCCCCTAAGCCTCCTTTTGGTATTCTGTTTTGGTTTTGTTTTTGTTTGTTTGTTTTCAGTTTTTGGTTTTTGGAGACAGGGTTTCTCTGTGTAGCCCTGTCTGTCCTGGAACTCACTCTGTAGACCAGGCTGGCCTCAAACTCAGAAATCTGCCTGCCTCTGCCTCCCAAGTGCTGGGATTAAAGGCATGTACCACCACTCCCCAGCTTTTGTTTTTGTTTTTGAGACATGGTTTCTTTGTATAGCTCTGGCTGTCCTGGAATTCACTCTGTAGACCAGGCTGGCCGCAAACTCAGAGATGCACCTGCCTCTGCTTTCCAAGTGCTGGGATTAAAGGTGTGTGCCACCACCACCTGACTTCCTCCCAATCCTTTATAAGGACATTAATTTTATTTTTTCGATTTCTTTCTTTTATGTACATGAGTGTTCTCTTTTCATGCACAGCAGAGGAGGGAACCAGATTTCATTATAGATGGTTGTGAGCCCCCATGTGGGTGCTGGGGATTGAACTCAGTGCTGTTAACCACTGAGCCATCTCTCTGGCCCTGACACTAATTCTACTAATGAAGGCAGGTTCTTACCACCTAGTCATCCCTTACAGACATCTCTTAAAACTGTTTATTGTAGTGAAGGTTAAATTTCAACAAGGATTTGAGAGGGCTACAAACATTCAGCCTCCTAAATTGGAATCTTAGGGTACATGTGTCAAATGAGTCACAGGAAGAGAAAATAAAAATAGTGGTTGGGGGGGGGGTGGGCAGCGAGTGAGCTTATGCTTCCCTGTGGTTGTCTGAGGGCAGAGGCTGAGGGAGGCACAGGTAATGAAGGCAAGGAGAAAGGCCCAGCTCCTTTGCGGGGAGCTGGCAGATGGATGTAATCTTTAGAGGAGGAGGAAAACGCTGACAAGGATCAGGTGGGGAGAGTTCAGAGAAGGAGTCTAGTTACCCCCAGACTACTCCCATCATCCAGCTGGACTGGAGTTCCCAGGATGCCATCTGGGAGTGCCTGGGATGTGCGGGAGCAGCTGGGAGGATGGCTATGATCCATCCTGCACCTGTCCTACCCCAAAGCTGATGATGTAACAACATAACGATGCGGCGGAGAACAGGGGCTTCGGGGGTGTTGCTCGGGGGCGGGGCAGGGGGCAGTCGGTCCAGCTTTCAGTGATGTAGCTATGGTGAGTAAGACAGCTGCTGTCTGTCCTGTGCTCCGGAGGAGCTTTTCAGTGAGCAGTCTGTGTCAGGATCCGATCCGCCACTCAATTCCAGCCCTTCAGTCAAGGGCTCAAGCAAGCAATCTCCTCTTCTTAATAACAGCAATGACCCCCTTTTTCTTGGATTCATATCAGAGATCAGGCAACACGTGGAAAAAACCCTGCTGGTGAGTGCAACTGAGACTTCAGGTGCTGGGGAATCCTCTTTAAGCACGTACACCCTGCCTGCCCCTGCCCCGCTCCGCCCCTGCCCCCTGCCCCCTTCCCCCGCCTCGCCCCTCCCTTGCCCACGCCCACAGTTTCTACTAAAGATTTAGTCCCAGGAGATTTGATACCCAGTGCAACTGGGGGGGGGGGGTCCTTGACTACAAAGGAGATTTGGCTTTCTTTTTTCCCTCTAACCCTCCATCGCCTCCCCTCCTTTCTCCTCACCTGACCCGCTTCGTTTCACTCTTCCTTCCGTGCTTGGAATTGAACCCAGAGCCTTCTGCATGCTGGACAAGCATTGTCCTCCAGGACTTATTTCTTTCTCTTGCTTACCGGCTATGAAGGGAGTGACTTTTGTTTTGCCACACACGCCTGTCATAATTTTCTGTCTTGCCTTGGGACTGAAAACAACAGAGCTAGTTGATCACGAACTGGATCGTCCAAAAACTGTAAACCTAGGTAAATGTCTTCCCTTTACATGTGGATGGTTTCACAAGTTTGGTTTCTTCTGATGTTCTTACCTGTCCTCCTGCCTCCCATTTAGACCTCCCCCAAAGCGCTCCTGACTCGGGTCCTCTCCCCACCCTGTATTTGGATTCTTGATAGTGAATCATTTTAGCCCTCCAAAGACGCCCACCTTGGATGTGAGCTAGCCTATAGATTCAGCTACTGCTGAGAACTAAGTGCTCTTAGATGTTCTGTGGCCAGAGTACACCGGAGGGCATCCCCTTCTCCCAGCATTCTCTGTTCCCTCCCTTCTTTTTCCAAGCTCCCCTCCTGAACAGGTCCCAAAGAAGAAATCTTAACATCACTTTTTTCCCACCCCTGGCCTTTTTCCCCCTCTAGCCTGAGCTCCCACAATGTCCTAAGCAGACTGCTCCGGAAAGCAACAGCTATGCCTAACCCACTTACTCTTGTACCCCAAAACAACACTCAGAGGTAAAGTTTCCATAAATATTTCCTGAGAGAATTAGCCTTCAAACTTCTCTGGTCTTTTTCCTTTCTTTCTTCCCAGTATCGTGCCTTGCAAAGCCCTGACAAAGACACTTGTATTCCCAAGACAGCCTTGGAGGAGCTGCAGAGAGGCATTAACCTCTTTCTGTCCCTAATAATGACGGGTAGTGCACGGATGTTCAGGTCTGGGACCCGGAGCAGAGTCCTAGGCCTGCCTGCCTCCTCTGAACCTGGAGGTGGTGTAGGTAGAGCAGAACATCTGGTCTCACTCATTCTTCCCGCCAAGGCGTCCTTGCCTGTATTTATATACACTAAAGCCGCTGCCCGAATAAAATCCATGTAAAATCCAATTTCCTCAGAATCTCTTTTGGAGCCAGGCCTGAGAGATGGAGTAGGTAACCCCGGCGGTTACCGCCTGAACCACTCCTGCTGGCTGCAAAGGTGAGGACCATTTTTCAATTATCTATCTGCTGTGACAGCAGCGGTCCAGCCATCGAGCCAAGGCAGAGGGGGGAGGGGAGGCTGAGCTGGGGAGGCGGGAGGAGAGGGCAAAAGCAAAGTGGGGGGAAAGAGAGGGATAAACCCAGGCAAATTCATGAGCAAAGACCCTTGAGGGGGGCACCCAGTAGGTACTCAAGAATTATTTGGAAAATGAATGATCAGAAGAGGGAACAAGCAGGGTGGGGGTAAGACGCAGAGAGGGGGAGAGCTGGAGAGTCACAGTGGGTGGAGAGAGGAAGAGAGAAGGGAAGGAGGGGGAGGGGGGAGGCAAGCGTGGATGGAGCCAACAAGAGGCTCCTGTGTCAATCCGTGGAAACGGGAGGCAGAGTGATGCGGTCACAGCTCCTGCCATCAATATCCTCTAATATAAATGTCAGTGATGCTATTTTCCGCGCAGTCATTTCGCACACTGCTGATTACATTAACGTATAATGGAGGGGCGCCGGCTCCACTGCTTTCTCCCCTAACCCTCCCCCCGGTGATGTGTCAATAGCCGCCTCCATGAACAAGTCAATTTTCTGCAGGCTTGGCAGCGGAATAAATCTGCCCGGCTATGGGGAGAGCTGGAGATATTTATATACCCAGAGCCTGCCTTCCGTGTGCGCGCGTGCGTGTGCGCGGCAGGCGCGGGCCCGGACCCCAGCGACCTGGGAGGGGGGGAGGGGGGATCTGGGGCGCGCCGCCGAGCTGAATGATTTCCAGCCTCGACTCAATAAGAGGAGAATTTAGAGCGGTCCCCGAGCTGGGCTCCCAGAAACAGCCTTACACGTTTATTTTCCTTAGCTGAACAGGAAAGGCGAGAATTATATGTGGATTTATAGGACAGGCGCCGCTCAACCCAAATGCTCCCGCTCCGGGGGGCCGGGGGGGGTGCGCGAGGAAGGGACGGGGAGGAAAGGAGGTGGCGGGCCCCGCGCGGGCCGCTGGGACCCCCGCTCTCGCGCGCTTGCTAGGACGTACCCCCCTTGCAGATCGCTTTAATTACATTTGTTCCTGTCCTTCGTGAGGGCGAGACTTCGGCACAGCCTGCTGGGGTGGGGGTGGGGGGGCGCGGGAGAGGGGGTGTTGGGGGGTGATCTCAGGCCAGGACTGCCTGGAGATGGGAGGGAGGGGAGAAGAGAGGGGGCCGAGAGGAATGGGAACGGGGAGGGGGAAGGGGAAGGGGAAGGGAGGCACTGTCAGCTTCGGCTCAGAAGCGGATCAATAGTACGAGATCTAATGGGCTAACTGCCAAGCTGGCGCACCGAGGCGCTGCCTGGCGGGGGCGGGAGGGGTGGGCGAAGGACGGCGGGGAGGGAGGGAGAGGAGAGGAGGAAGGAAGAAGAGTGGAGATGGAGAGGGAAGGAGGGGGAGAGGAAAAAGAGAAGGGACAGGGGAGAGTCGAAGGGAAGGACAGTACAGGCGGTCCTCGCGGGAGCATCATTTTAGCATCTTTCGACCCCTAGAATCGAGGAAGGAGGAACCGGTCTCTGAGCTGTGCGACCCCCAAGCCGCTGGCTTCTTCGACCTCAACTGTGTCGTGGAACCGCCAGGGGGCGGCGCAACCCTGTGGGTCGCCAAGGGGATCTCCATGCATCCTCCTCGAGGCTGTGACCTGTCGCTTCCAATGCCTGGTCCCTGCATGGCCCACGTCCTCTGCCCTCTCCCAGAGGCCTTAGGGTGCAGCTGGGGTGGGGGTAGGGCGGCTCCCCTGCCCAGGAATAGGAGGAGCCTTTGACATTCGTTAGTTTTGGGCTGGTTTCCCTCGGATCCTGGAGCAGTTTATTGCCCAAAGACTGTGTCACAGAGCCTGGGGTTAGCCAATGGTTACTGTTAGCTCAGCCTGGGTATGGCGTTTGGGCCTTCACATCCTGACAGAGGTATATGGAATCCAGGAAATGAACCCACGAGAGGGGTCCTTCAACGCCTGAATAAGGAGCTAACCAGTCCAGCCAAGGTTGCTAAGGATCAATGGCATGAAGCCCAGTTTTAACTCCTTCGGTCCCTGGGAATTGTCTGACCACCTAACCTCTTGGTCCCTGACATATCACGTCTTTCTTTTCCTCAGCTTGGAACCTGACCCTTCCTGGACGGTGAGAAGACCATCCCTGCCGACAAGCTGTACCACCCCGATGAGGGGAAGCCTCATAGTAGAAGCACATCTGTGGTTCCCAGCCTCTGTTGACGAGGCTCCTTTAACACAAATAGATTTACTCATAGACTTTAACTGTAAGAGGCGTGTATGTGCCAGCAGGGGTTTCTGGAAACATGTACTTTGTCAGAGCCCCCCCCCATTTAATTCTGATGCATCCCCAAGTGGCTGTTACCTAAAGAGAACCATTATGATGTGTTGGGTTTTTGTTTGTTTGTCCGTTTGTTTTTTCCATTGAATGTGGTAGCTCAGCCCTGCGAATTTGCCCTTGTGAATATGCCCATGTCACAAATGTGTGAATGTAGGGTATCTGTGAAATTGGATAAACACTGCTTCATGCTTCTCTTTGTGCATCCTCTCTGTCTGGATGTTACTGGGCACCCATCGTCCTGTGTGTCATCAATGTCGTCTGTGTTTACTGACAGCACCTATTGTGTGTGCGTGACAGTGTACATGCCTGCCCTGATGAGAGTGAGTGTGGGCCTGTGGTATGTTTGTGTCACACTGAGCACCTCTGTGGGCTCCATGGTGGGGCACAGCCATTGTCTCCATGTCATTGAGAATCTGTGCTGGCAAGAGCTTGTGACACAAATGGAACGAAGCCGATCTGCCCCAGAAGCAAAGGCGGCAATGACCTTCTTTTTCCAATTATATCCTGGTCAGAGGTGAGCGACCTCTCCCCACTGAGGCCTCTGGCTGCTTGTCATGCAAACGGTGCAGAAGGGCGGAGATTTGAGGGATGCAACAGAGTCACGTGTAAAAATAATCAGCTATTGATGGAGCTAGATCAATGTCCCAGATCTCTCTCTCTCTCTCTCTCTCTCTCTCTCTCTCTCTCTCTCACACACACACACACACACACACACACACACACACACACTAGCCACATACTAGAAGAGACTCACATGAACTGATATCACTGGGGGCAAGTAGGAAACAGTTGTGTTAGCTGGACAAATAAATGAATGGTGGTTAAACATTTCAAATAGGTGGGCAACTGTTACTTTGGCTGGTGGCTCTGTCTCTTTTTTTCTGAGAGGCAAGCTTTATTCAGCAGTAGCAGGAAGTGAAAAGCTTGCATTGAGTGCTTTCTATTTTAGGTCCGTGGAGTTGGGATTCTAAGTGGGTCACAGAAGGCAGTGTGGGGATTTGGAGGAAACTCTTGTGTCAGGAACAAGAGCAACAGAGGGCTTATGTTGAGGGGCAGCAAAATAATGTCTGTTCTGATAGGGCCAGGGACAAGTGGAGGCAGAGGGCTTCTGGCTTCCAGGACAACTTGAACTCAGAAGGGGTGAGGGAGCTGGCCCTAACCATATGCTGCAGGCTGACAGGCACAACTGAGACCTGAGCTGGAGTAAGAGTGGCCCCTGAGGGCTCCTAAGGATGCTGATGAGTCTATGGAGGGAAATGGAGGTAGATATTTGGGGGCCCTAAGGACTAACTATGGAAGCCAACACTGGCTCTCATATGGTCTAGGGAGACAAATGAAGAGAAGGTTCCAGAAAGGCTTAAGGACCAGACTAGTCCCGTCTCTGGTATCATTGAACCTCTGGCTAGTAGTCAGGGTGGCTGAGTCTAGAACCTACACCAGCCAATGTTAAGATCAGGGTAAGTACCTATCTGGGTGCTAGGGTCTGGCCAGGCATTCTCTGAGGTCTTGGGTTGTTTTAGAATACCTTTGGCATTGTTAATGCATGCCCCACTTTGCCATGCCCTGTAGGAATGCGGTGATGGGCAGGATGCCCGTGGAGAATGTAAATGTTTAGCTTAGTGCACAATGAAAAATTGAAGCTAACTATGATGGTACATGACTTTAATCCCAGCACTTGGGAGGCAGAGGCAGGTGGATCTGAGTACAAGGCTAGCCTGGTCTACCTAGTGAGTTCCGGAACAGCTACACCTATGCAGAGGGATCCTGTCTCAAAAAGACAAAACAAAACAAACAAACAAACAAACAAAAACAACAAGAAAAAAATTTGAAAGAGCTTTAAAGCTTCTCTCTCTCTCTCTGTCTCTCTCTCTCTCTGTCTGTCTCTCGGTCTGTCTGTCTCTCTCTCTCCCCCCTCCCTCTCTGCTTTGGAAAAACATAGTGTTACATAAGGCTGTGTTGCCTGGATTCCAATCTCAGCTGTGCAATTTACCAGCTTGAATCTCTTCCCCTCCATTTGTAGAATAGGGGTCCCTACCTCTTAGAAGTAGTGGGAACATTTTAGGCAAAGTCCTTAGGATCAGTGCCTGGCTGTAAAAAGCACACGTTTGGCTCTTCTGATTTCTCTCTCTCTCCCTCCCTCTCTCTCTCTCTCTCTCTCTCTCTCTCTCTCTCTCTCTTTCTTCTTCTTCTTCTTCTCCTTCTTCTTCTTCTTCTTCTTCTTCTTCTTCTTCTTCTTCTTCTTCTTCTTCTTCTTCTATCACCACAATGCCTTTGAAGGGTCCCATCCTGTGTCAGCAGAGACAAGGTGAACAAGACTTGTTCGTTGCTGGGCTAAGAGAATAGGGTGAATAGAAGCCCCCTGAGACTGGAGTATGAATGAAGGAGAACAAGAAGGGCCCTGCTGAAGGACAGAGGAGGAAGCTTGGTGTGGGCGGTCAGAGTCTCTCGCTAGGCCAGCTAAGATGGTTGAGACTGAATTCAGCATACAAGACAGTTTGGTGCCACTAACTTTGTCTCCTCACTCTTGTATGGCACCCTCTGCTGGAGCCTCTGGTCCCTAGACATCCTGGTGGGCTGCCTGAGAAACATACCTTCAGTTAGAGAGAACAAACTTTGCCAAGTTTCTCTGGCCCCCTACTTGACCTCAGCTATAGCGGGGCCCCCTCTGCTGCCCTTAGCAATGCTAGAATTAGCCCTGCTTCCACCTCTTTGCCTTCTGGCTGGCCACTCTGAAATGAGATGACAGGTCACAGGGGTCCTATTCTATAACCTGGGAAATGAGGAGCTAGAGTATCCCTGAATTAGACCTCCTTGTTTAGCCAGGCTCCACAGCACTCTGGAGAGATCTATGCAGACTGCTCAGCAGAATGGCCAAGTCAGAGAGGCTCCCGAGATAGAGCACTGAGCTTGCATGGATAAGTCTTTTGACTTTCCTACATTTGGAAAGTGGGAACAATATCATCGGCTTGTTCGTGAGTTGCTGTGAAGATGAAATATGTCAGTATACTTTATCAAGTGTTTAGTCTCAATCACCAAGTAATCAAAAAATCCTCCAAGAATTTGCCCACAGAGGAATTTCCTCCTTTGGTAGGACTGGGGTCCTTTAGGGATCTTAGCCACAAAGGATGGGTTTCTGGGGGCCTTTACATAGTCTCAATTTTTTTCTCGAACCCTAAAGTCCTAAATGGCTGAGCTGATGCCTGAGTCTGCTGTTTTGATCTTTTTTATATATAGGATGGATGAGTGAGAGGGATAACATGATGGTGTCCCAGCTACTGTGCAGGGGAGAAAGGGTTAAGACAGGTGGGGGTCCTGGCATGGGATTGAGTCGCCCCTCCCACTCCCATTGATTATTCTCCTCTCCAGGTGTTTTTGTGGCCTTTTTTCCCTTCCCAGGGGGTGCAAGTGGGGGCTGCTGGGTCCACTTCGGGCTTAGTTATTGTTTTAATTTTGGTGCTGACTCCCTGGTGCCCGGGAGTAGATAATGAAAGAGGAAAAGAGAGGTCAGGGTGGTGCCCAGGCAGCAGATTTCTGCCCGCCAGACTGGGCCAGGGCGAGCGGGGAAGTGTGGTGGGGGTTAGGTTAATATCAATAAAGCAACTGGAGTCTCAGAAGTGAGGAGCTGCCGAGCCAAGCACAATGGCTTTGTGCTCTGCGAGCCTAACGGGGCACTTGGCCTGTTCACAGTGAATCCTCAGAATGGGGACAAAAGCTGGATGGGCACAGCTCAGCAGTAGCAAGGAGTGACCATAGAGCAAGGGAGGAGTTGGGCTCAGGCTAGTCACTGGCTTTCCGTTCTCCGCTGCCTGGCTGCGGATCCAACCCGATATGAAGTGGATTGGAGGGGCGTGGTGCTGGTGCTCCTGCAGGTAGAGAAAAACAGGAAAAGGAGGCAGGAATAAAGAGGGGTTGAGATCACAAGCTTTGGCCATCGGACAGACCCAGGTTCCCGGCTGCGTTCTCAGTATTGGCTGCAACTTGAGGCAAGTTGTTAAGCCTTTCCAAGAGCCATTTTCTTCTTTTGCAAGGTGGCCCTATTAGTGACGCTGACCTCACCTTGTCACTGGCCTTGTCTCTGCACACAGGGCCTGGTGCTCTGTGAGCACACATAACTATCCCTACTGAGCCTGTTTTCCTCAGCTGTGAAATGGGGCCATCAGTTGTAACTTCCCCATAGGGGTCTTAGGGGGAACAAATTAGATAAAGCCTGTAACATGCTTAGCACAATGCCTGGTACATAAATAAGCCTTCAACACATGTTAGCTGTTGTTATTATATTATTTTTATCTTTATTGCTCCCTGCTGTCTTGGAACTGGTGATTTAGTTGAGGAGACTGAGGCCAGGCCACTCCCTCCTTGGCCATCTAAAGTATGTGGTTCCCTCCTCAAAGGCTTCCTGAAGCCCCAGCCCACCTATGCACTTTTGGTTCCTCTTTTAGGACTGGGTAGACAGACTGACACAGTTGGGGAGACAGACTGACACAGTTGGGCAGACAGACTGACACAAGTTCTGAGAGAAGTTGGGGCGGTGGGGGAATGCTCCTAACTTGTCAAAAGAACGGACCCCTGTAAATCTCTCTGCCATCACCAGCTTGACTCCCCTTGCCAAGCCTCAGGTCTCACCTGCCCTCCCTCTGGAGTTGGAGGTGATTGGACAGCAGGTGGATGATGTTCACATTTCTCTATGGTAGAACTGGGAGGTGGGGGGACGCAGTTAAAGAATGTGTCTCAGAAACCCTCTACCAAAATCTGTCCATGCCCCACCCCCCTTTCAGCACAGCTAAGGGGCAAGGGAATGGAGCAGACCAAAAAAGAGGGTAGTTAATGGCTCCCACTTGACCTTTCCCCTGCCACCCCCATCCCTGCCCCCACCCCCAGCAGGCAGGCAGGCTGAGGGGATGAATGGAGTGGAGGGCGCGATTTTCACATTAATGGCAGCATATGTTGTGTTTATTGACACCGCAGGGTTAGTGCTTGTGGTGGTTGGGGTGGGGGGTGGGGGTGGGGGGCGCCTGGGAGGCCATAGGCAGGAGGGGAAAGGAGAAAAAGGAGGCAGAGAGGAAGGCTGCCTGGGGCAGGGATGGGGAGAGGAGAGCCTGGGGCCTGGGGGGGAGGAGGCAGGAGCAATATTGTAGCAGGAGCACACCAGGTGCTCGCTGTCAGCCTGAACAAAAAGAAGAGTCAGCAACTCTGGGGGGGTGGAGGCGGGAAGCCACCGCCTGCTCTAGCCTTGCAGCCTCTCCCCATTAACCCCTGCTCTGCCACACAGCTATGTGTGGATGGGGATGGGGGCTCTCCCCAGGCTTAGGAGCTCTCTCCCTACAATCTCTTGTCTCTTCAGAGACACCAGACGGGTCCTTTCAGTCTTACGGGAATTGCTGTTTTACCTTTGGGGTCAGCAAAGGCTCGATTTTTCCTTTGCCTGGAGTAAAAATCTGCCTGCCCCTCTGTCTAGTCTATGCTCTCGGTTGTTGGGGGGCTTAGGGCAATCCTTAAGACGTCAGGAAACCAGACCGGCCAGGGTCACATGACCTTGAGCATCTAAGGTGGGGCTTTTGTGAAGAAGGACACATAAAGGGGCAATGGGACCTCTGCTGGAGGTCGCCTGCAAAGCCCCCCTCCACTCCCTGCCCTGCTTGGGCTGCAGATTCCTAGCCTCCTGGCTAAGCCCCAGCTGGAGCAGGAAGGGAAAGAGAAACATTCGCTCTCAGTTGAGTGCAGAGGCAGGGCTGCTTGCTTTTCAGTGTGGAGAGCTCTGGGGTTCATCTGAGAATACCCAGTTGGTGTAGACAGCAGAATGGGTTCTGGAGCCCTTCTGGTGGGAGATCCTGGCTGGGGAGCACAGCTGCAGGTGGATATCTTCCCAGGCTCTCTTGTGCTTGCTTTAAGGCCCCCAGAAAGGGAAGCAGGATGCTTAGGGCTCTGTGGACTGGCTGCCAGCAGCAGTTTGTTAATCTGGGTGCTTCCGTCAGTGTGTGTGTGTGTGTGTGTGTGAGAGAGAGAGAGAGAGAGGAGACAGACAGACACAGACACACAGAGACACATAGAGACAGAGAGATAGAGACAGAGATAGAGACAGAGAGATAGAGACAGAGATAGAGACAGAAACAGAGACAGAGACAGACAGAGATAGGGACACACAGAGAGAGACAGAGAGAGACAGAGAGAGAGAGAGAGAGAGAGAGAGAAGGGAAGGACAGAAGGACTTCCCTCAAACTCCAAATATCCAAAGAGAAAAGACTTGGGGATTATGGCTACTAGTCACTCTGGAGCCTTCGACATGCACATTGACTTTCTTGTTGTTGCCTACTCTGGAGTCCGTGCCTGGGTTTCACATGCTTGTACAGTGGATAGGCCTCCTAGAAGCAGAAGAAGCCCCACCCTCTGATCCCATCTCCGTCCAGCTGTTGGGTGAATACAAGCACAGAGGCCTAAGACTGTTGGTCCTGCAGGGCAGTGGGAACCTACCTCTGTCCGCCCCTCTGGCAGATAGGGCCAACTTGTAACCTGGTCCTTGGAGGCCCGCTTTGGTGTCTCAGCACTGGCAGCCAAAGCCTAGCAGCTCTTAGCCTCGACCCACCTCGGGCTCCGGGCCGGCCCACGCCCCCCTTCCGCATCCCTCTCGCCCCGCTCCAGCTGCTCACAGAGCAGTCCCCGGCTCGGCTCCAGTTCCTCAATGGCCCTACTCCCCCATTACCCTGATGTCGGCCCCTCTCCCCCTCGGCTTTATCGGCTCTCAGCCGGCTCCGCCGGGGTAATGAGGGCCCTCCTAATTACCATTGCAGAAACTCCACTTACATTAACAGCTCCATCCGAGGAGCTGCAACATCTGCTGTGCGCAGGCAGGCGCCCCTCCCCCGCCCGCGCTCCCCGCCCCTCGCCGCTCCCCTGGTTCCCGGCCCTCTTCTCCACCTTCCCTGGCTCCCTTCTTCAATCCTCCTCTTTTCATTTCTCTTTCCGTGCCCTTCTATTACCCTATCAGCCAGTATACCAGAATGAGAGAGATAGCAGACGCGGGACCCCAAAGATAACGAGAGATGGAGACAGGCACAGAGACTGGACCAGAACTCCAAGAGGCCCATAAACTCAGGATCTCAGAACATTCCCAGGAACAAATAGAAAATGGAAGCAGCAGAGATTGTGAAAGAGTTGGAAATTGGGAAGGGGCCAATGGCCTGTATGTATTGGGGGGTGGGGTCTGATGTGCACCAATGTGCAAAGGTATGTGCATGGTAAGCATGTGTCATGTATTTTGTATGCTGATGTCTCCAAGCATTATGCGTGGAGTATTGTGTGTCTGCCAGTGTATTTTACTTTCATACATGTCAGTATCTCTGGCCATTCATCTGCATATTTATAATGCATTTACATCTTCTTTATGATTATATTTGTCTACATGAAACTCTGTGATTGTATTTTACAAATGTATGGCACTGTGCATATGCATGTACTTATCTTTCACATAGGCAATTTTGCACGTATATCACTTGAGTGTGACTTATACAAGCACACAATCCAGGTTCAAAGTCCACTGTGCGCATGTGTGGATTCAGGGTGCCTCTGGGAGCGTTTGCATCTCGGCATGCATGCCTATGCATGTGTGTATCATCTGTGTAATTATTTGATGAGACTGGGAGCATGTGTGTGTTCCTGCTCCATGGGGGATGACAGGCAGTTGGGAAGGCGCTGAGCCCATTTTCTCTGAGGTTAACAGGGGTCAGGATTCACTCCTGGAAGTCCCCCACCAGTCTCTCCACCCTATACAATTAAGCCTCAGTGTGGTGGAAAGACAGCCAGCAGACATTAAGAAAGGTCAACAGTATTATCAGCT
>JADRCD010228688.1:5306-19486 GCA_019843815.1 Montemys delectorum
GAGAGAGAGAGAGAGAGAGAGAGAGAGAGAGAGAGAGAGAGAGAAATGATGTAGTTTCTCACATTTAAGATGGTTTAGCTGTTAGGAAATTCCATTTCTGAGGCAGATTGGCCTCCAGAAATACATCATTGGCAGAAAATGATTGTGTTTTCTATCAGCCTATCATCAAGGAATGCTTACTTCTTAAACTGCTCATAGAAGACAAAGAACATGGCACTAGGTTATGATGGCCAACTCTGTCATGTCCTCTTGCATATCCAGAATCCCCACGGGCAAAGACATCCTAAGAAAATCTCAAAAGATAACTATGGAAATATCAGCAGAATGGTTTGTGTGTCCCCTACTTTTTTGCAGCAGGGTTTGTTGATTTACCGTGCGCTCTGAGATCACGACATGCCCCATTGGAGCCTTGGTTTCAGAGGCAGCTTCGGCTCTATATTATAGGAAAAAAGTCACAAATTTTGCCTCTGGCAGTGACTACACTTGAAAAGCCTCTGTCTGGGGAAACCAGCCATTTAGACTATAATTCAAATAATGAAATTATAGAAAATAAGAGGTATTTGAGAAACTCCTAAATATTGAATGTTTGTCTTGGATTTTTTTAAAAGATTTTATGATGAACAACTAATATTTTGCAGTGTTTCTTATAGTCACATTTTAAACAATGCTTTCACTTTTTTAAATATTTTTTAAAATGCACGAACATGTGTCAATTCAAATTGTCAAGGTGTTTCTAAAATTCTTGTTACCACAATATAATTCATGTAAGGATCACCAAAGCTGCTTTTAATGACAATGTATAGTAATGCAGAGCATGAGATATAACCCCTTATCAACTAAATGGTTTATCACAGGGCACACTAAATAAAATACTGGGGGTTTCACACAGAATTCCACTTTCTTGGCTGAAAGTACAACATTATCTATTATAGGATGCTTTCCAAGTAGGAGCATTCAGGTCAGTTCTGTTAGAGACAAAGAATATAAGTGAAGGTGTATCCACGACCCTTAGGACATAGCAGTCAGGAAAGAAAGGCTATGAAATAACTGTAAACTATGTAAAGTCAGATTAGTGACGTTTTCAAAGGTTCTTATTAAACCTGATGCTTATTCAAATACAGGAGATAGTTTATACCTCTGAACCATAAAGCCACCTGAAAAGGGTAACAAAGGAAATGAACAAAATGGTAATTGGAAGGCCAGGAACTTCATTTCCAGAAGCATCTATCTATTCCTGCTTCCATTGAAGAATACAATTTAACATTTATGCAACATTCATTAGCATCAAGCATAATCATATTTACATTTGTTTGGTTTATTTAATCAGTGGAGATGATGAAATTAAACAATAAACTTAGGATAGATTGTCAGCTTGAATTACTTCTCCATTCAACATAATACAAAAGTGCACTTAGGAGAGTCATTTCCTCATGGCATTTTTGTACTATTTCAATTCTATCATTATGTATAAATAGAAGTACTTCATGGGGTTTTTTTTTTGTTTTTGTTTTTAACAGTAAAGTGGTCACTGGTAATATCTGAATGGTGAAAAACTTACCTACAAATTTTTCATATGTTCAAAAACATTCAGCTTTCTTTTAAAATGAGCATTATATGCACACAAAGTATTTCAAACAATGCTATGTAAATTCACATTGATAAAAAAAGCTAATTTTACTTTAAATGATATTAGAGATAAAAATTTATGTACATATAATATTTCAATACAATGAAATGAACCCCACTGAAAAACTTTATTGTGCACAAGATACAAAGAGGAATACTCTAGAAGTTCTTGCATTTTCTTCCAACATTTTTACCTATGCTTCAGTGAGTGAACTTCTATCATGTGAATATTAAACTTCTAACTGTGAAAGAATTCCAGAGTGAACTATTATCATGATGGCTAGTTACATAGATTAATTTTGGTGAACTCAATATTTTCATGTGGTGTAATTCAATTCTATTCTTTTATATTCAATTTCCTTAACACAGTTTTCTTTGTTAAGTGCTATCTTTAACTCAGTTATATTTTTGAAGTAAAATCATAGTTTCTCTGTAGCTTTAGCCGAGGCTCCTTCTTGCTGCAGATTGCTAAACTGTGGTCATACACAACGATGTTTATGTCTATTTATTACTCATGAACAGTAGAGGATACTCCAGGCCACAGTCCTTTAGAGCAATGTCATCATTAACTTTCTAACAGGAATCATATTTTGTTACATTATAAACAATAGGTATCCATTTGTCTCTCATTGATGCTAACTTCCTAGTAAATAATGTTTACTGAATTATTTTCTGTTTCTATCTTATTTTATTCTCATTATCTTCATCATTCCATCCATCTTTACTACACTTTTCATTGAGGTCTTATGCTTTCTAGTATTTTATTAATGTTTGTCTCACTTTATCCAAAGACATTTTTTTTTATCTTCTGTGATGGTAATTATAGTCATCAACTTGACACAACATACAATTGCTTAGGAAAAAGTGCCTCAATAATGAAGTGTCTGCATTGGGTTGGTCTATTAGTATGTGTCTGTGTTAATTGCTGTAAAAACACCCAGGGTACCATAGATGACACAATTTCCTAGGGAAGCCAGTCCTGAATGGTATTAAAGTGGGGAAATCTGTGAGTACAAGAATATAAGCAACTGAATTTTTGTGCTTTAGTTTTTCTTCTAGCCACAGATCTTCTCAAAGGGCAATTTACTTTCAGATATCTCTGTTTTTATATAAGAACTAGAACTGGGTTCTTGCTCACATAAAACATTACTTCATATAAAAATGTCAGATATACTAAAATGGCAAAAACATTTCATTATTTGCCACATGGATATCTTACAATTACTTCAAAGTATAAAACTGCATTCTGTAATGTCCTTTGTATTTTATAGCTCTTTTCATTTTTAATATAAATATTTCCACATTTCAAAATTTAGAGAACTATGTATTTGTATGCCATAGTCAAATAGAGGGTAGATAGGAGGTGAGTAAGTGGATTGATTGATATTTAATGATTTTTATAGTATTATAAAAGAGTAATTCTGCTGTATAAAATAATATTTAAACTAAGTGTTTGAAGCATCAGAAATTCTCCTTACCCTCCATACCTCCATAAGAAATCAATAAAACATTCATATCCAAGTAAATGTATAAAATAAAGCACAAATCTGGTGACTTTTCCTCACTTATATTGTTTTGTCACCCTCAGTACAGTTTCAAAAGTCATAGATGGATTATACTCTTAGGGACTTTTCATATCTACCTAGTGAAACCTTTGATCAGTTTTCAAAGCTAAACAGATTAGTAAAAGTTTGTTTGAACTAAAACAAAGCCACATGAATGCACAAGGACAGTTTTGTCAGCTGGAAGTTATAGGCAACTTCACTTCCATCAAATCTTTGATTAGCTCAGTAGCTCCCTCTCATATCCCTGTTTCTAAGTCTCTCTACATCACTCCACCCAGAATCTTCCTTCTGAGAATAAAGAGGAATTATGTAACATTCTATAGTTGAATATTGATCATCTTTGGGAACCAAAGGAAAGTAATAGGTCAATGATTTTAAAGTTTATTAAATTACCAATCCATTCAGAACATTTCATTGTTCTATAATAGTAAACATGCATCTTTGTGGAATTAATGAAAAATGAATAATAAAAATTCTTCTATAGGTCTTTGGGAGAAAGACCAAAGCTTTTTGCCCAATATTAAGCAAGAACATGTAGTCATGTGGTGGTTTGGATATGCCTGACCCAGGGAGTAACACTATTTGAAAGTGTGGCCTTGTTGAAGTAAGTGGTATCTTTTTGGAATAGATATGCCATTGTGGGCATGGCATTTAAAACCCGTAACTGGTGGAAGTCAGTTTTCTCTTTTGGCCTTTGGAAAATGATGTAGAACTCTCAGCTTCTTTTATACCAGGCTTGCCTCAATTCTGCTATCCTCCTGCCTTGATGATAATGGAGTAAACCTCTGAACCTGTAATCCAGACTCAATTAAATGTTGTCTTTATAAGAATCGCCTTGGTCATGGCTGTCTCTTCACAGCATTGATCCTCTAAGACACCTTGTCTGAGAATTTGTTAGGAAACCCATTGAAGAATACTGAGTTGGAGGTGATGGTATGCTTATGATGAGGCTTAGTTGACAGCATCTAATGTAATCAGACTTATTTCCTGGTGAGAACAGGAGTGAAAATACACACAAGAGAATTAAACTGAGTCCTGCTTCAAAAGTGGCATCCTTATGATTTGGTTTGCTCTTAATGTTTAATAACTGTAACAAACAAGTGCTAAAATCCAGACAGGGAAGCTAGTGATGAATGTATAATAAAGATAAAAGAATAGATTAAAATTTATATGGTGTGAAATAATTTGAAAAAAATAGACATGAACAGCCAGGGAGAGGTTTATCAGCTGACTTTGGACCTTGAACCTTTTGGGGGGATATACTTTTCCAGAACATTTATTAAACTGAGTGATTAATATTCAAAGAGAAAATAATGTTAATGAGAAAGTATAGTATATAAAAGGAGAGTGTACTTGATGTTGAGTGCCAGAAACACAGGAATCACCTAGAAATGTACTTTATGGTGAATTAGAGAAAATAAATTGTGGGGTGGCGCTCATGCTATGGTCCTATTCCCCAGTTGGTTATTGATCTATCAGTAATGATGTCATGGGCTAATTGCTGAGCAAAAGGAATAGGCAAAACTTCCAGGTCCCTGTATGTCTTAAGGTTTTGCTGCTGTGAACAGACACCAAGAGGAAGGCAACTCTTATAAAGACAACATTTAATTGGGGCTAGCTTACATGTTCAGAAGTTCAGTCCATTATAACCAAGGTGGAAACATGACAGCATCCAGGCTGGCATGGTATAGGAGTTGCTGAGAGTTATACATCTTCATCTGAAAGCTGATAGCAAAATACTGACTTCCAGGATGCTAGGATTAGGGTCTTAAGTCCACACCCACAGTAACACACCTACTCTAACAAGTCCACACCTCCTAATGATGCCACTCCCTGGGCCAAACATATATAAACCATCACCCTGCAGGAAGAGACTAGTGCAAGAGACAGAGGTGAGGGGAGTTCACTATTCTTTGAAGAGAGAACTGCCAGACAGCCTTGTAATCTCTTGAGTGAAGTGGCCTCAGGTCACTTTTATAGGTGCATGGTTGGAAGTGTTGAGCTAAGACTAAAGGTAAATGAGCAACTAAAGTTGAGGACAGATTTGGCGTGCTGGGCTAAGAGTGTTAGGGAGGGCACACTAGCTGCAGTTTAATAGCACCCAGAAATTGTGCCAGTAAGGCACATTGAAATTCAACAACTCTGTGTGTCTGTGTATTTCATCCTTGGATCACTATTCTCTTGGGCAGGGACTGGTAGTGTGGTCCATTCCTGGAGCTTAGGCAGAGTAGTAAAGCTAAATGCAACAATAAAAGATATTGAGCAATTGCATGATACTTCTGGAATTAAGTCAATTGCAATCAGTGTGAACTATAGGCATTGAGGAGTATACGAAATATAGTCTCATGACCTAGGAATTCTTTGACAAGCATCTACTACCAGGGTCATGTGTTTAAACAATCCTGCCACAATGAGAGCACACCTCAGACATAAAACATTGTAATACAGATAGTTTTTATGAAAATAGAAATAGAGAAAAGTGAGTGTTTTCTTCTATCATCTTTCTTTCTACCTCAGAGCTTCCAAGATTATGTTTAACATTTTACCTAAGAATATATAAATGACTGGCTTGGCTTATGGGGGAAACACACTGTATAATTTAATTTGCAATTCAGTCGTTTGAAATTGTTTACACCTGGCACACAATGGTGAGTACATTTTCTGGGAAGATTCTAGTGACCCTCACTTTTGTATGGTCATTGTACTAAAGCATGGGCAACAATGCTCAAGTGATTTGTGGCTGACACTTGGCTTTATAGTCCATCCAGTAGAATTATTCAAGAAAATCCCCACAGGGGACTTTGAAATGGAATAAATAGCCCCATTGAATTTCATATACAAACTGCCCCATTTTGGAATAACTGGCAGGACACCTGGACCAGAGAGACTCTTGGTCACACCAAGTTAGGAAGAGAAATTTTCCAACATCCTTGAAGTGCTTCAAAAGTTTTATTTCCCCAAGTAACCATCATTGTTAAAGTAGTGCCCAAGCATATTACAATTTCAAAATTTTGAATTCCTTGGCAGAGATCCTAGTTGAGTTCTGTCTGTATTTTGATAACTGCTTGCTTAAAATATTTGGGTAATAGTTATAGTAAATAGTAATTTATCCTGTTTCAAATTTTATCTTTTATTGAGAATACATTTTTAAAAAATATATGTTGATTATAATTTCACCTCTTCCTATTCCTCATAGTTTCTCTTGACCTGTCCTGTCATCCAGATGCATAACCATTTTGTCTCATCTTAGAAAACAAATGGGCATCTAAAAATAATAACAAAGTGAAATAAGGTAGAGGAAAACAAGTAAGTTGAAATATGATAAAATAGAGCCAGGAGGTGTGGCACACGCCTTTAATCCGAGCATGTGGGAGGCAGAGACAGGTGGATTTCTGAGTTCGAGGCCAGCCTAGTCTACAGAGTGAGTTCCAGGACATCCAGGGCTGTACAGAGAAACCCTGTCTCAAAAAAACAAAAAACAAAAAAACAAAACAAAAAAAGAAATATGATAAAATAGAAGAAAAAGAGTCAAAGAAAAAAGCAAATATAATTTCAGAAATACATGTTCATACAGAGAGCAATCCCATAAAAATACAAAACCAGAAGCCATAATATATCCACCAAAGACCTATGAGGTTAAGTAATAAAAGTAATTGAATAAGTGAAGGCTCTGACTAAACATTATGAAACAAGATACTGATGAATTCATTTTTTATTGGCCATCTATTACTGGACATGGGGTCTACCATTAAGAATTGTTTGTTTTTTTCTAATGAGTTCCCAATAAGACTCCCTTGGAGAAAACTAAGTTTTCACTGCAAGGGATAAGTTGGAGATTTACTTCTGTGTTGGGGATGTGGGAGTGTGTCTACTTATTCTTTCAGCTCTGGACCTTATCTAGTACAGACCCATGCAAGTGATGTATGTGCTACCTCATTTTCTCTGAGTTTATATGTATGCCAGTCATGTTACCTTTAGAAAGCCTTGTTTCCTTGGTGTCCATCTATTTTCCCTTGCTCTTCTATCCCCTTTGGTGCTTTAATGTTTTGTAATAAATTTGCTGAAATATTACCTGTGTGACACAGTGTATGCTCCTTATCTTTATATTTTGTCCTTTCCATGACAATAAAACACACACACACACACACACACACACACAGATAAGAGATTTTCATACATTATGACTTTGCTTATAAACAATTACCGCAGCTTTTACAGTGATTTGTATTAAAATCTTGTGTTCTTGTTTGTAAAATTATAAACTTTGAATAAATGAATCCACATATACATAGGCCCTGGTCAGCTCCAAATCCTCTATGTTTATGTTAGCACAGTCAAACCATTTAAGCTGGTTAATTATATCTAGATTTCTGTTGATATATTTGCTCATCAATTTTGATGAATTCATTCTCCAAGCTAAAGTCATCACAATAGTCTCTGTAAAACCAGCTCAGAAGAGACAACTACAAAATTCCAGCATGCTTCCTACAATGTCTGCTCACACTGTCATCTGCAGTTTTCTGTGCACATTGTCTTGACTATGCTTCAGGGTATTGTTTGTTTCCCTTGCTCCTTTTCTTTTACGAACCCATCTGTTACTCTTTCTTTGTTTCTTGAACTAAATTCATTGATACAAATATTAATCTTCTCCATGTTCCTATTATGTGTTGTTTTGGACATAATGTGTTTCCAAAAATCATTTATACTTCATCTGAAATAGCCACGAGGCTCACTTCTTCCATCTCTATTCAAGCTCTGGCTCTGACTCTCTTACATTATGTTCATTCTTCCTGGTGTCTGGATCATTTTTCATCTTACTATTAGCATCTTTTGTGTAGGAATCACGAACTTTCTCATGAGAAAAGCTCTGCACAGATGAAATGTAGGCTGAAGTCAGTCTTTTTGGATAAACTTTTGACAGGACACTGTGGTTATGTAACAATAGACTTTGGATCCTTCAGTCTTCGAATCACTAGGTAGAATGTCTCCTGTCATTCCTCTTGAGTCTCCTGTGAAACTTTTCACAGACAACTCCTATACAGCAATCATATCTCACATTGTGTAGGGAGAATTTTTAATGATATCAGTAGCAATGGTGTGCAGTAGATCTTAACTTGCAAATGATTGTCATTCTACTTTGCTTCTACTTACAACCATCAGCTAGTTCCCTAATGTTGAAAGAAAACTGTACCTTTCAGGTTATTAAAAGACAGATAGATATTCTAACAAGGTTCATTGCACTGAATGGTTCTCAATTACAAATTAAGACCAACCAGATACTTGTTATATAGTTCAAACTACAGGGGGAAAAAAGTTGATTTGAACTATAATTAGCCAAATTTATTAACTCTGCTAGTTGGGAAGTAACCCAAATCAGAAACATGGATAGGGAAAAATTTTTAAAGATGAACCTCTCAAAGACTCCACTTACACAGAATTCTAACCTACACCACAATTATTCCACTTAAACAGAATTTCAGTTATATGTGAAATTGCTCCATACACTCAACTATGTGAAGATCTACCATTCCCACAGACTACAGAAATTAGCACGTTGCTAGAAGCCATAGAAATCATCTCACAGCAGTTAAACAGTTTAGAGGACAGGGCAAGGAGTCAGAACTTTTAGGAATTTAAATAGCATGCCAACAGCTAATAAAGTGGGCTCCTGGTGCAAAATCAAAATTTCTTACCCTTCATGTACTGAAAAAAATAAGCCAATCAAAAAGCTCTTGAGGGCTTCTTACAACTCTCTGCCTTTCTAGGAAATGCAGGTCTCCATTCACATGGCACAATGGCTGCTTTGGTTCAGGCTTTGCTCGTAATCTAATGTTTGAATGAATGAAAGATATGTAATTTCAGATAACTTCAACCAAAACAAATTTACTCAGTGCAGCCTAAATACTCATATTTGATGTGACATTTATTGTTGGAATTGTACAAAAAAGCACCTCTAGAGATGGATGGGTAAGGGAAAGTAGTTAAAGAATCATATTGAAATTATTCAGAGGACTGCAATAATTGGCCTTAAAAACCTCTATATTGAGAAATTTAAAATTAAAACCTTAGTACACAACAAAGTCATCAAGTTGGTAGAGATATTTGACAATACACGGGAGAGGGAATAAGGAGTTCAAATTTTGTCTCAAACTTTAACAAGTTTATGGAAGGGGGTTAGGTTAATAAGAAATGGCTGTTACTAAAGCTGTTTTATTAGAATTTATATTGCTGTGACAAAAGACCATGTCCCAGAGATACTCAGGGACAAAAGCTTTACTTCACTTCACAGTTGTTGTCCATCATTAAGGGAAGTCAAAGAAAACATCAAATAAAAATAAATAAAAAATAATAAAAGTAAAAGAATTCCAAGGCAGAGCCTGAACTGCTGCCACAGTTTCTGGGAGTAACTGTATGCATTGAGCCTGCTGTGCTGAGAGGCCATTTTTCCTGTTTCCTCCATGGCCTCTCATATTTGCACTCTCTGCCCCTACTTCCACTAAGATCTTTATGCACTAAGAAAGGAATTTTAGATATCCCATTTAGGGTTAAGTGTTTCAAGGTCTCTTACTCTCTGCACATTGTCTGGCTATGGGTCTCTGTATTTGTTCCCATCTGCTCTAGGAGGAAGCTTCTTTGATGATGTAAAAGCAGGGTACTGACCTATGAGTTCAGCTGAATATCTAATGACTCATTTTATTGATGCTTCCTTTAGCAGAACTATGGGTTTTTATTCCTAAAAATCCTAAACCTGAGCCTGTCTAGTCTAGTCTCACATTCATGACTATAACTGTGGGCTTTCCTTACCAGACATGAGTTCCCCAAAATAATTACTTTGAGAATTGGTTATAATTATGAAAAATGCTGACACCATAAGCTTGGGCCTGTTCTCTGACTAGCTCATAAGTTAATTATCCTATTTATTCTATCAAAAGTCCCACCACATGACTTGTTACCTGGTCCAGGAAAATTTTCCCATGCCTGACTCAAACCCAGAATTCCTTTTCATCTGCCACATGATCCACTTTCTATTCCAGCCTTAGCTCACTGTCAATAGGTTTGTATTGATAAGTAAATGTTTTAACACTCTGCACAAAGGATTATCTCCACACTTAGCCTCCCAAGCTGTTGGTTTCTCACACAGATTTTTGTGCCACTATTACACCAGTATATCTTGCAGGTAGGTCAATACTTAGGACCAAAGAGTTTGTAGCTGAGTCAGTGTTTAGCTTTTTCCTCTGATAAACTGCCAGAATGAAAGATGCTAACATCTAGGGGTTGCAGCTAGAGGTAGGCACAGGCTCAACTTTTCTGTGTTCAGTGGATCATGTTAATATGTCTTCAGCAATAGAAACTTACATTAGGATTTGGAGGAAAACCTGTAGACTTTGAAAAGCCCTTGTTTGAGTGTTGCCATGTGACCCATTTGACCGACTACTCAACTAGTTGTAACCCATTCCAAGTACTTGGAGGTTCATTTGTTAAATAATAATTTTCAGTTTGGAATTTGTCTCTTCTGGTATTTGCCACTTAAATAGATCTTAATTTTAGATATTCCTTCCTATATTCCCTTCTTTGGCCCCTTACTCCCCCTTTCCCTACTTGATCCTCTTGTTGCAGTCCTCTGTCATATATGCAATAGCAATACATTCCAATTCCTTTCCCCAGGAAATTCCATCCTTCCCACACACTGTGTTACTCTAACCCTACCTTCTGTGATAATACAGATGATACCTTGCTTATCAATGAGTGATTGGCTAACACATAAGCTAAACCAAATCATATTTGAATTTCTGGGCCTGGGTTACAGTCTTAGTTAGAGTTTTATTGTTGTGAAGAGACCATGACCAAGGCAACTCTTGTAAAGGAAAATTTTTCATTGGGACTTGTTTAGAGTTTAAGAGATTCATTCCAATATCGTCATAGCTAGGAGCATGACTATGTTCAGGGAGACATGGTGCTGAAGAAAGTGTTGCAAGTTCTACAGCTGAATCTGAAGTTAGGCAAAAGGAGACTCTGTCACACTGGCCAGTTCTGAAAATATATGAGACCTCAAAGCCTTGCCTCCACAGACAAGTGACAAACTTCCTCTAGCATGTCCCTACCTCCTAATCATGCCATTTGCCATGGTCTATGCATATTCAACCCCAAATTCAACTCCTTGGTCAAACATATGAGTCTATGTGGGCCATACCTAGTCATAGCATAATGTAAAATACTTTTAGGCTAATTTCAAAAGTCTTCATACTCTATCACAGTCTTGACAATGTTTTAAATCCAAAATTAAAAGTCTCTTTTGAGATTCATATAATCTCTTAGCTGTAATCCTGAATAAAAGCAAAAGCAAAAAGCAAGTTACATACTTTAAACTTCATGGGATATACATTGTTATTCTAGAACATTGGGAAGGGAGCATAGTAAGGAAATCTTGGACCAGAGCAAGACTGAAAACTAGCTGGGGAAATTCCAAACTCTGCATCTCCATGTCTGATGTTAAAAGGATTTTCAGGTCTCTAACTTCTTTCAACTTTGCTGACTGCAACACATTTCTTTCTCTTGAAATAATTCCACTTCCTGTTCACATCTCTCTTCAGCAGGTATCTCATGACTCTGGTATTTCTAATCACTTGAGGTCTACAAGGTAATCCTGGCTTCATGTTCACAGCTTCTGGAACACAGCTTCTGTAGCTACTATTCTTGATGTTCATTTCATCTCCAGTCTTCTGCTGCACCTGGGTGTCACTTTCACCAACAGCCTCTCATAGGCTCTCTTCGTGGTGCCAAGCCTGAACTTCTTTGCATGACCCCTTTATCCTTATTCTTCAACTGCCAACAAGGCTACAGCTTCACCAGTGCCCTCTCTTGGCCTCTCACAGTGCGAAGCCTAAGTTGTTCTCCATTATTCCTTCATGCTTTTAAACTCAGTACCACCTAGGTCATTCTTACACATTACCAAGTCTAGATGTCAGCATATGATACAATCTTGATGTCTCACACAACGACCTTTCTGGGCCTCCATGCAGGGATACCCTGGACACCTTCCTGGCCACAGCTGATTTCCTTAGTTTATTTATGTGGCTGAAGTTGCCAAGTTCTTCTACTTGCTGGGTCTAGAATATGGCCCATTTGTTCAATTACATCTTCACCTGCTTTTGGTTTTCAGTGATTTCCTTCACTACATAAGCTTGGCTATTGTGGAGCTTGTTCTGTGATCCAGGCTGCTCTTGAACTCAGAGATTTCCATCCCAGTGTTTCCTGGGTGCTGGAAATTTTGCTTTAATTCCTTTTAACTATAGATCTTTATTACCATGACCACTATGCCTCAAAATCTGGACTGAAGGATGTGTATCAATCCTGATCAAAACCATGTGCCCTCATTGATAAGTGGATATTAGCCCAAAAGCTCAGAATACCCAAGATGAAATTCAGAGATTACATGAAGCTCAAGAATAAGGAAGACCAAAGTGTGGATTCTTCAGTCCTTCTTAGAAGGGGGAACAACACAGTCAAGGGAGAAAATATGGAGACAAAGTTTAGGGCAGAGAATTATGGGAGGACCATTCAGAGACTACCCTACCTGGGGAACCATCCTACATACAGACACCAAACCCAGATACTAAGGAGAATGTCAAGAAGTGCTTGCTGACAGGAGCCTGAAATAGCTGTCTACTGAGAGGCCCTGTTAGAGCCTGACAAATACAGAGGCAGATGCTTACAGCCAATCATTGGACTGAACATGGGGTCTCCAATGAAGGAGTTGGAGAAAGGACTGAAGGAGCTAAAGGGGTTTGCAACTCCATAGAAAGAACAACAATTATCAACCAACCAGACCCTCCAGAACTTCCAGGGACTAAACCTCGAACCAGAGTACACAGAGAGGGACCCAAGGCTCCAGGCACATATGTAGCAAAGGATGGCCTTGTCAGACATCAATGGGAGGAAAGGCCCTTGGTCCTGTGAAGGCTTGATGGTTCTGTGAAGGCATGCCAGGGCTGGGGAGGCAGGAGTATGGGGGAAGCACCCTTATAGAAGCAGTGGGGAGGAGGATGGGATAGGGGATTTCCAAAGTGAAACTGGGAAAGGGGATAACATTTGAAATGTAAACAAATAAAATATCCAGTAAAAAAATAAAACATAAAAATTAAAATTAAAATTAAAAAAACAGCATGTGCCATCCCACCTGATGATGCAGATGAAAATCCTAGGTCTTCTTGCCTCAAGATATAGATCATAGATATGCCCTCCATTTCTGGATTGTAATTCATTTCATATATAGTCATGTAGCCAATCAAGAAGAGCCATCACAATCTACCCCTGTCAACTTGACACACAATCATATCCCCTTATGATCAAATGAAAACAACAATCAGGTTATTATAATACCTAACATGATAGATCCATGACTCCTATAAGCATAAACACATAGTAAATTTAGAATAGGTGATAAAGTCCCATGAGAAACATATTTGTCACAAGATAGACTCTTAGATAGGTGAGATCTTCCCCTAAAGTCACCACTCCCTTAGCTCCATTTAGTATCTTTAATCCATTTATCTCCTGGAACAGAGGATTAGCTCCACACCATATCCTGGTGTCCCTTTAATCCTGAACCATACATTTTGTATTTTTTCTTTTATAGCATTCTCTGTCAAAACAAAACAAAAACAAAACAAAGCAAAACAAAACCTTCTTCATAAGATTGAGCCACAGGACAGAGTCTAACTAGACTATTTTGAGATTTTCGTTGTCTATATAATTAGTCTACATCTCTTAATTTTAGCCTCAGGCAGACTTTTCAGACAAGGGCAAAAAGCAGCCACATTCCTCACCAAAATATCACAAGAATGATTGAATGATCTTTAGACAACATGTTCAAATTCTTTCGTTCTGAAACCACTTGCACCAGGTGCCCACAGTTCAAATCACCCTCAGCATGACTGTCTTTCATGCTCTTACTCGGATGGCCAGTGTTAACCGTGTAGATAATACTTC
>JADRCD010228688.1:19886-32735 GCA_019843815.1 Montemys delectorum
AAGTCTTCCCTTCACAGGCACACATTTCCTTCAACAAGGCCACACCTACTGACAGTGCCAATTCTAATGGGCCAAGCACACTCAAATCACCACAGGTAGCTCACTTAGGTTGATTTTTTTCTAGTTTTACCCATTTACCTTGGAATTTTATTCTTTAATACTTGAGTCATATTATATTATGTTTTTGTACCACATTTTCTTTATCCATTCACCTGGTGACAGACATGTAGGTAATTTTAAATTTCTGGCTATTATGAATAGATCAGTAATGAACATAACTGAGTAAGTGTCTCTGTAGTATGCTGAAGAACCTTTTGGGTATATGTTCAAAAATGGTATAATTTGAGCTTTAGGTTGATTAATTCCTAGCTTTCCGTGGCTCTACAAGTTTGTGGTCCCACAAACAATAGTTAAATCTTCACTTTCCTCACGTCCTGGACAAGATAAGTATAAAGAACATGTAGCTTCACAGGGCATGTTTCCCGAAGCTGTTGTAATTGCCAGCCCAGGACCCACAACAGCTGGGCTTCCCGCTGTTATAGATAGTAATGAAAACCAAACCTTAGATTATGACCAAGAATGATAAAGAACGCACACCCACTGCCCTGAGCCCACAGCTGGGCAATGCCATGGACCCACCCAAGGCCCTAGATAGATAACCAGGCTATAGAGAGCGCATGTGTGCATGCAAGTGATAAAAATGTGCATGGAATAATGTATGGATGCCTTAGTTGTAATTGGCTGACTTTAGCTTAAAAACTCCGGTCTGGCATGGCAAAATTGCTCATCTCCCGAGAGCCCTGCAGAGATACTTTGTGTGGAGAAATAATCTGCATGGACCCCACGCGGACTCGGACACCTGCTGCTTAGACAGCAAAAGCCTGCATGCCATAGCTCAGCTCCAGAGGACCCTGAGCAAGGAACATCAAGTTCTGCCTTACCTGTGTGCCACTGCTGGGGAGCTAGAAAAACGCCTGCCAGACTGAAAAGGTTAGTGGGAGGGTGTTTGTCTGAAGGAATGGATGCCGGCTTGTTTTACCATTCATTTGCTTCTCGCCGTTTATGAATAAATAAAAGTACTAGAATCTTTCCACTGGGTTTTGAGGAATTTGTTTCTGCCACGTTTTACTGCCTGAGTCGTGACAATAAGGCATTATTTACTTTATTGATCTTGGTTATTCTGACATGTGTAAGATGAAACCTCAAAGTGTTTTTGATTTGGGTCTCTTTAATGACTAAGGACATTGAACATTTCTTTAGGTGCTTCTAAATCATTTGAATGTCCTCTTTTGAAAATTCTTTGTTTAGATCTATACCACATTTTAAAATTTCTTTCTATGTTTTTGATATTTCTTCTATCAGGTGTGTAGTTGGGTAAAGTCTTTACCATCTTGTCCAAATGATTTTGGCTTTTGCTATACACAAGCTTTTCAGTTTCATGGGTTTATTTGGTGTTCTTAGTGCTTGTATTAACTGTGGTCTTTTCAAAAGGTCTCCCCATGCCAGTTAGTTTAAGGCTACAAACTACGTTCTATTCTATAATATTCAGTGTTTCTCCCTTTATATTGAGGTCTTTTATCCATTTTAATATGAGTTTTTTTTGGTTTTTTTGTTTTTTGTTTTTTTTGGCTGGGTGACAAGTATATACCTGTTTGTACGCTTTAAAACCAGCACCATTTGCTGAAGAAGGGTTTTTCCAGTGTGTATTTCAGGCTTCTGTATGAACAATCAGGTGCCATTGGAAAACAAGTATATAGTAAAATGTGTCATGCTTAGGCTTTGGACATATTTTCTGTTTGTCATGTTATTGTCAGGGTTCAAAATAGAGTTTTCCTTTCTGATAGGTAGTAGTTAAGCTAAACGTGTACCTGTTACCCTAAAATTTAAAGGACTACATTACCTATCTGTTGTATCAAAATAAAAATATACACAGAGCCACATCACTTAAAATGTTGTGTCACAGACTCTGGTGAGCACACCTCTGCTGCTGGTACTACCACTTCCCTTTAGAATACTAAGAATATAGTTTTCTTTTCTTCATGATTTCAATCATTCTGTTTTATCAAAGTTCCTTTTCATCTCAGCATACATTTGATCTTCCTTTGCATATTTAATTTTTTCCAAAATAATGCATCAATGATTTTATGCATCATTCCAGCTCCTTCAAATTCATCAAAATGTTAACTTTATGATAAACAAAGTAAGCTTTATCTGGAATAAAAACCAATACATGTAGGTTTCACAAATATGTTATGTACTTTAATTTAAAGGCACAAATGGAGTTAATAATAAGTTTACTTTAAAGGACTAACACGTCATTAATAGATAAAGATGGTTTATCACACAGGTACTATTGTGTCATTGTAGCATTTGATTCTGAAGATAATCAGCAATGATGTTCCTTTTGAGTAGTGGGTATACATATATTGAGTGGCTAAGATCATGAATCAAATCCCACCTAGTTTGTACATTGAGAAAAATCCTCCTGAGATTCTGTAGTTCACAGTCTTTAGAAACCCTCCTGTGATCTCACTGTCTATGTGTAGGTAAAAACTTTCAACAGATTCCATGAGTGCACTTCATGTTTCTGTATTTATGAATCTTCCCAAATGGCTATGATTTAAAACACATGTCTGGATATCTCTTTTATACTTGTGTTAATAAGGCATACAGAATTTAAAGTACTAACAACGTAAGCAGCCATGCCTAAGACACTACATTTAGGAGTTTCTGGGCCTCATAATCTTATGGATGAGATTGACTGTCTCCCTTTATCACAGAATTGATGCATCAAATTTGCTGCTATGTATGAGGGGTTTTTAAAACTACACAGAATCATGCAAACGCTGATTATCACTTTTAGTCTCTTAGATGTCTAAAAATCAATTTGTTCCTATTTCACTCTAAAGGAGTTATGTAACTATATAAAATACATCTTCTTACTGTTTTTAAGAGGAACATAACACTACTTTTATTTTCATACCAAAGTTTACAGAGAAATACAGAGACAGGACAATTATAACTTTTATAAATAAAGGTGAATTACTTTCATTACCAAAGGTGGTAGCATGCTTGTGTGTTCAGGATGCCAGCTTTTCTACTTACCAAAACTGAAACTAAAAAAATAACATTTAAGAGCACAGGACAAAATCAGCAGAGTTTCATTTCTTGGAAGCCTTTGGAATTCATGGTAACATATATTCTGGGAAGCAAGAAGAGACTTGCATATAAAGATATTCAAAGTGAATGTGTTTTTTGGTGATGAAGCTGTTCAAAGCTTTAAAGCCCACAAAATGAGAACTATATTTACAAAATCAGAAGTTCTCAGAAGATCTTATTTCAGTAGTAAACTCAGCAGCTGCATAGCTCAAGTAGGATTAAAATTAATTCAAAGTCTCTCTTACCTTCAGGGCTGATAACACATTCTGCAAAGCAATTTATATGTAAATATTTATTTGAAAAAAAGTACATGGTTATTGAGATAAACACCCAGTGCTGCTGAATGTCAGCACCATTTTAAAGACCAAGTAAGACTCATTTGGTCCACCTAATACAACTTGTTTTGTGTTTGATGGTTGTATATTTCAGTCTATAAGTTGCTACCTTCCTGATTTTGGAGTTCCCATTAACATTGACTCATTCAGACAAAGTGAATATCACTGATCACTGCTCTAATGATAACTAAATATCTTGTCTCTATGGAGTTTGGACAGAGGAATATAAAGGTGTTCAATGCTTGGCACAAATTTTCTACATTCTTACTTGCTAAACTGAGTGGCCAGTGAATCCACAGGCCTGTATTCCGGTGTAAAAGTCCTAATGTCTTCCTGCAAGTCCCCTGTGCTCTGTGTTTCTGTGACTGAAACACCTGTTAGTTCTTAAATGTATTAAGTTGCAATTAGCATGCTATCTAGTCCATAGTGTGGCAAATTAGTCGGGCATGATGCAAGTTGTTAGGAGTAGGCTTCCTCAGTTTCTACAAACTTCCTCATTTTAATCGTGTCTATTGTTGGCAGGAGAGTGACTGATTCTCTAGTTTCTCTTTCGCACTGTGGATCAGTTAGGAATGAGGGTATGACTCTGCTACAGTTTAATTGCATTTGCTGGAAACTCTCTCTTCCACTATTCTTTTCTCTCTCTTCTCATTTTGGTTCCTGTTTTTGTTTGCTTGTTTGGTTTTGGTTAGAAAAAGGATTGTGCTATGCATCTGAGTCTAGCATCAGACTACTTATTCTCCTGCCTCAGTTCAACAAGTGCAGTGATTACAGGTATGTAGGCTGCCACTAGACTTAGTTTTGAAATATTCTATTTATAGGGGAAATTGATATGACTTACCCATGACTGGAATGTTTTTTAAAAACCACCATCTACCATCTCCCTTCTTTTCTATTCTTTAGAGGTTATAGTGTATTAACAATCATTTATTGTAGTCTTCTTTTACGAGCTAGACTAGACTGGATAAGGGTGTCTCTGTCACTGACAGAATCCCAGCCAAGACTAGATTTTCCTACTTTGTATTCTGGTGAAGAAAAGTGTTAAGTGCTTGGGCATTGGAATGATGACCTATTTAATATGTGATCACGGTGGTAAGTTTTCACAAAGTATCCCCTCAGTGAGCTTTGTTTTCTAAAACTAAATTTAAATTTAAGTCTATTTAAAAACCAACTAACCAGCCAAACAAACAAACAAACAAAAACCCTAAGGCTTTTGATTTCCAAAGAGTTTGCTAGGTGTGATGGAAAAGACTGTGCTTAGTATGCAAATCAATGTGCTGCTGATGAGCAGCCAAAGCTCTTTGTACTTTACACTTGGTAGTTGCACAGGTAAACAGATTACATCAGTAACAACCCATTGTTGTAAATCAGTAACAGTAATGCTGATCTTGGGAAGTTCTTACTAGGATCAAAGAAAACCACACAGACCAGTTATGAATACTTCATTTTCTTCATAAATATTGGTATTTCTCTTGGTTATCTTTTATTGTAAAGTTTTCACATCATTTGGATAATATTGCTCCCTGTCACAGAGACTGATTACCTTCTCTACTGCCTTTTCCAAATGCACATTCATATCTATAGGGAAAAATGGTACACGGTGAGTTCTGTCTCTGACTATTGGTAGACATTTGCAATGCCAAGACAATATATAAAATCAATTTATAGAAACTGAGTCTTTGATATACTTAGAAGTGCCTTTTAACTCAAAGAAATAAGATAAATGTGGTTGGTGATGTTTTTCTAATTTGGGTGTGGTAGGAGTTAGGAAAAGACCTTACTTTTAGGTTAGTGTTAAAAGTGAATATTTACTGGATATCAATGTCCACATTGACTTTTTCTTATGTATTTTGTTGAAAATACTTGGCTTTCTTCTCTTAGACCTCTTCTGAGAATACTGCCGGGCCTCTGACCTGTTTATATTAGAAATTCTTTTTCTTTGGTTTGCTGTGAACGTGTTTCAAGGTTACTTGAATTCAGAACCTTGCTGTGACTTAAGACAATTTAGGTATGGAATCCTTCTCGAATCAGTGATTTACCTATATTTTCTTTATTTCTTGCAGTCTGAAAAACATTATGTATATCCTGTTTCTACTCCATTTATAGTATTCTAACTACAGTATAGTAATATATTTGCCATGTTAATGATACTATATTTCCTATAAGTTTTAGTGTGGAATATGAACTTACTCTATGTCTAGTTCAGTAATTCCATTTGTTTATGTGTCTACTATACTACTACAGTTAAATTCCTTAAGCATATTACATAGCTGGACATTACTTCATAAAAGAGTATTTTTTTCATTTTTACTTCTCTGCACAACATTTTCATTGTAAAATTTAATAGAAAATTTGAATAGTTATTTTGGCATCTAGATCTTAAAATTTTAAAGAACTTTATAAATGCCCCCATACTATGTGTTCTCATTTATAAAATGTCTTCACTGTGTTTGAATTACATGTCTATTTATTTGCTGCAAAGTTGATGGCAAAATAAAAATGTAACAATTAGTTGAAAATCTTATTTACAATTGTTGACCTACTCAGAAGGCTGTCTTAGTTCACCAGACCGCATGTGTGATTAGAGTTGAATCTTGTAGGCTTAGAGTTTTTAAAACCTACTTTAATGAAGTTTTTTAAGTGCTTCAATGTCCCATCTAACCCAGTGACCACAGGCAGGGGAGAAAGATTGATAGTAGGGCAGGGAGGATGCCGACCTATTTTGAAGCAGTTCTTAGGGGAAGTTCCACTCTTGGTTGTCAGGATATCAACAGTCTAGTCTAATCAGTGTGTTTACCAAACACAAATCAGTAGCAGTGGCTCATTCCAGAAGAAACCACAGGTCACAGTATGTTGGGTTTTACTCAAACACTTGACAAACATCACTTCTCCTCTCATGTGTCTGCCTCAGCCAAACAGTGTCTGCTTCAGCAAAACCTCCTCTCATAAGACAGCTTCCAGAAAAATATCACAATACAGAAAGGAGCCTCCAAAGAAAAGAGAAATTTCTACATCATATCCCCCTTTTTGTTTAAAAATTATCTTTCTCTCTAACATTAACAATCTATACACAATAGAAATATTTTCAGAACCATAAAACAAGAACTTGATATCACATTTTAAATAAATGGCTTATGTACAATATAGTTGAAGGAAACAGCCTTAAGTTTCTATCACTATACAGTAGTTCAAACCAACAAATTACATTTCTATCAATATACAATAATTCTAACAAAACAACCTTATATTTCAATCAATGTACAATGATTAGACAAATAAACTTAAATTTCTATCAATTTTTTTAATAACACAGTGCCTCTCAGCTGCTGTTGTTCTTTTTTTTTAACCTACGTTAAGAAAATTTAGAGTTAACAAAACCTTATTTAGTCTGTCCCTGAAGTATTTTATACTCCCTTTTTGTTTAATAAGCATCACTTTTAATTGGCTCTTTCTATAACTGCTTGTCCTTTGGGATTGTGTGTTATACTAGTAACATGCTTTTTATTGTAATATGCAAAGAAATACTTCATCTTATTGGATACATAGGTGGGAGGTCACAAACTCAGCACCACAAACTCAGGCTGTTTCAGTGGCATCTCTGTTATGGCTGAAATCAATGTATTCAATGTATTCAACCCAGTCTTTCTAGGTGATTCTCAGCATGCTGTAAAAAGCATTATATTTTCAAGTTAAATTTCCAGAAGTGGAATATGAATTCTTGATTTTTTAATATTATCTTTTATGATAACAGTTCCTACTATGTGCATGACTGGTTTTCCTGCACTCTGAGAGTGGTCTTCCACCATGGGAGTATGAAATGCTTCCTTGTGTAGGATGCCTAGCATGGTGGGAACTGAATGCATTACTAGAAGTTCATGTTCATTTGAAAAAGCCCATTAGCAATAATTCATATTCTTCACTGTCCAATGTTTAACAATATTTACAGAAAATCATCAGACAAATCAACTACACAAGAAAAACAATTTTTGTTTATCAAAAATGATCAATAATTTTAACTACAACATCAGTGGGCATGGTACTTAACAATGAAAAATAATTATTCAAGAAAAAAATATAATGTTGGGAATAATAGTCCCAATGTAATTCAATTACTTTATAATTAATTTTATTAGCTGCTGTGTTTCTTTTTTATAAGGAAGGTATGGCAAATCTGTGATTATATACATATACACACATATATGTATATATATACATACATGTATTTATACATATACACACACACATATATATATACATACACACATATATGTATACATATACATACACACATATATGTATACATACACACACATATATGTATACATACACACACATATATGTATACATACACACACATATATGTATACATATACATACACACACACATATATATATATATATAATCATAAGCTCAGAAAACTTGGTAGCTTCACCTACATAAAGAGGCATCAACTAGAAATGTTACTTTATTTGTCATTTGTCAGGTGACAAATGGGACACAGGTGTGCACTGATTTTTTTTTCAGTTCACTTCACTAAACCTCATTAGACTAAGTTGTTGAGTTCTACTCCAGAATGTCTTCAGTTCACATTGCAGGTATATATTTTTGTGAATATCTGTCTAATTCTGCACCAAAATCTGAGAGATTAATCCATTCCCAGTCTCAGAACCTTGAAAATACATTAACTTTGTTTCATCTTTACTTTCACATAAATAAAACAGTGTACCTATTACTTTACAGCATGCTACACATGCTCCATAAACCTTGAAGTCTATGAGAATTCTCAAAAATTTACCAAGACTTCTAACATTTCCATTTTAATGTGATTAATGCATTATTTTCACCACATAAGAAAAGGGATATAAAGCTACAGATGCCTTTCTAGGATCCAAACGAAATTCATGCTATTTTTTCCCTTTATGCTTGTTTAGGATTATGGAATCTATAGTCTTATTTTAGGTATATATAGGGACAGACTCATGATAAAGACCATTTTTAAAGATAACATGTACAATTTTTGACTAGTGAGATTTATTTTCGGCAATGGCTTTACAGCTCATTTGGATAATGAAATACAAATTGTAAAGTATTCACTTCTCTTCACTGATACTTTAAGAAGTTATTCAATAGTATCACTAATATAGTGTCTCAGTAAAACATCTTTGTTATTTAAAAAAAATGCTCTCTGTGAAGTAAATGCTCTGTCATTTACTTCAGTATATTAAAGGGTATGAACCAGGAGTACACATCCCCATTCTGATATTGAACATACTATTTTCAAAGGAAAAACCTCATTGCATGTTGTCACTGAGGTCTTAGAGACTATTCAAATAAATTATTTGGCAAAATTACATTTAACAAATACTTAGTATATAGCTAGTGCATTTCAGGTTTAACTTTCCCAGTTAGATTATAGAATCACGTTAAGTTAAAGCAGGCAATAATCATCTCTTAGTGTAGACCTAGCCACAATTTTTATTTTTGTATTTTATCAAAGCACACTGCATTCAATGTGTCCATTTCATGAGGCACAAAAGCAAATGCTATTCCCCTTCATCTTTAACCCAGGGATGTCCTTTTTATGTGTGATCCTGATCCCAGCTCATGGTGAGGATTTAATGAGAGCTGCGTTTGGTTGGAAACTCCATGCCATGGTGAGAAATCAGCAGGGGAGAAAGCCCCATGAGTTTGCAATAGTTTCCAAGAGAACCTAGACAGGGTCCTTTCAGTCCTCTTACTCACTTTGAGGACATGTGGTATTCTTCACCACTGCACAGTCAGTTCATCCAAATATGCCAAGGTTTTGCAATGTTTCCCTCTGCACAGATGTCATCAGGATACCCTAGTTGCCATAAGATGACGTCATGATGACCTAAGGATTAAATAGTTTTTCCTCTGAATTTAGGTTTTTTGGTCAGAATTCCCTAACTTTTAAGCAGTTCTCAGAAGCTGCAGGGTACTAGACTGCTTCTCTACCTTCTGCCTCATTAAGCAAATAGTTGCATTGTTTCTTGAAAAAATATTTTGCAAATGGGCAATATATATGTATATTATCAATTGCTCAGGTTTTGTTTGTCAGTTTAATACTTCTTTTAAAAAAAAATGTTATTGATTACAACTGTGTCTGTATGGAGAAAACATAGAAATAAATCTATTTAAAGTGAAAGGCTCTATTCATAACAAGTTCTTAAATATTTCATAACTTGGTAATTTTCTTTGAATATTTTAGACCCCAAGTGGGTATGCCTGTGAGTTAGTATCCATCTTTATCCCACAGCTTAGTGAAAGCAAGAGCAGTAGCTTATGACTGGAATCCCCAATCCTGCCATACAGAATATATAAATCATTGAGAATTATTCTTCTTAGGAAAAGTTTAGAACACTAAAATATAATTATTAACTATGTATAGCTACAAGTTGTATTTTTAAAAAACTAAAGCCATTTGAATGTAAAGTAAGTGCCAGAGACAGATGTAGTTTGGACAATTAAAATCTCTAACAATTGTGGCAAGTATCTCAGCATTGCTGCCAATCTGTGTGCAGCAGGACAATCAGTCTCCATTGTAACTTAAGAGGATTTAGGAATGTCAAATGTTCAATGTGATTTGGATTACTAGATGATTGTGTGACCATGCTACAATGCAATATCCTTTGTTGTTGCTCTCTGAGACTATTCAATAGCAATTTTGAAGGAACTAGGCAAAGTTTGTGATGGATGCTGGTTTTCATAAATTAGAGACTGAATATTTTTCACAACACAAATGCTGCCAAAACACTGTCCATTCACTGAACATACTATGTGTAGTCTAGGTACTGTGGAAAAATAGAATTATTGAAAAAAGCCACACACCATTTGTGACAAAGATAGGCACTGAATATTGCCATATCATCAACAAGGCAAAGATAAAATCTATTTTTGTTACTATTTTTACTATATTTTTTCTTTATTTACATTTCAAATGTTATTCCCTTTCCTGGTTTCCCCTGTGAAACTCCCATTCCTATCCCCCTTCCCTGCTTCTATGAAGGTGTTTCCTCAGTAACCCACCCACTCCTGCTTCCCTGTACTGGCATTCCCCTACACTGGAGCATTGGTCTTTCACAGGACCTAGGGCCTTTCCTCCCATTGAGGTCTAACAAGGCCATCCTCTGCTACATATGCAACTGGAGCCATGGGTTGCTCCATGTGTACTCTTTGGTTGGTAGTTTAGTCCCTGTGAGTTCTGAGGAGTCTTGTTGTTTGATATTGTTGTTCTTCCTATGGGGGTGCAAACCAATCAGCTCCTTCTTCTAACTCCTTTTTCTAACTCCTCAATTGGAGACTCCTGCTCAGTCCAGTGGTTGGCTATGAGCATCTACCTCCGTATTTGTCAGGCTCTCAGGAGGCAACCATATCAGGCTCCAGTCAGCAAACACTTCTGGGCATCCACAATAGTGCCTGGGTTTGATGACTGTGTATGGGATGGATCACAAGGTAGAGCAGTCTCTGGAAAGGCACTGGGCATACTATATCATCAACAATGCAAAGATAACATCTATTTCTAAAGACAGTATTTCAGTGAAGCAATAACTAATGAATTAAGAGTAACATGGATTTGGTGTTCTTTACTAGAAACCGTTAAAAAGGTGCCATAAATTGTTGATCTTTACAATTTAGAAAACTTCTAAATTTGTCTTATGTTATCTTGGGAGTGGAACTCCAATATGTACATGAAATTATCATGCCATTCATATATAGCTTCTGGATATAACATAATAATAAGTTTATACAATATTAATTAGTTGTTATTGGAATTTTGTTTTCCTTGCTGAGGATGAAATCCAAGGCTCCAAGGACAGATAATTCTTTTTCAAGAAGTTGCATTCCTGCAGATATATAGGTTTAAAATAATTTATGTAATATTACATATATTAGGCCCTACAACTTGTGAGAGCTAGCTTGGTACATAGTCTTCTGAAATAGTTCCTCCAGTATTTTTTTACCTAATCAATAGTTTTTAAAGTAGAAGACTCTTTGCTTTTTTCAACCATGAGAGCTTTCTAATTTTGCTTTGACTTCAATCTCCAGGATCAGAGAAGGTCTGTAAGCAAACCCAACACCCAGCATACAAGCCCCTTCAGAGGGCATTGCAAGGTAATGAAGTCATTTGTCTCCACATAATTAGGGAGCTGTTCCTGAACAATAGGGAATTTATTAACTTCTGAGATGTTTATGAAAGCAAAACACTGGGAAGTGATTAAATTGTAACATCAGACTGAAATGAGCATGTATGAAGAAACTTGAATGTATCAAAATGCTCTAGCCAGTGCAGCTTAGCATAGTGGGGCAAGGTGTAAATCAGAGAAAGTGGAACCTTCATCCCAAAAAGTAGATGTAAGGAACAATGTGAAACAGTATAGATTTGGTGCAGCTACTTGTTCACCTGGTAGAAAGTGGGGAGGGAAGTCATGACTGGGAACAAAGAGTTTCAAGTATTCAAGGCATTATTCAAAAAAAACTGAGCTGGAAAAATGTTTAACTGTTCAGAATTTTATTTTCCCTCTATTTAGATGTAGAAGAGAATCAAGATAACAGAAGCTAAGAAAAAATTTAAGCTTTTACTCATTTAGAATACTTCATTTTATTGGCAGAATTAGGATCGAGTCTACCCCAGAGCTACTCTCCCTGATAACAACTTAATGAGCTGCTTCCAAAAACAGTGAGGCAATTCCATGAGCCACACCAACAGAATCTAGTAACTAGGATCTTTGATATGTTAGTAGTGATGATCTGACAGGATATAGGAAAGACCTTATAGAGGACAAGAGTTTAAGGTTACATTTGAATGTTTCAACGTACTTTTCTAAAATCAATCGATCCATTCCTTTATTCTCATCTTTTTGAGCCCTGATTATTTAAGCAGGATTTGGGGTAAAGAAATATGAATGCAACTCCTAAACAAATACATCTTTAGAGTACTTTCAATTAAATCTGTATTCCAAGAACTTGAATAATTCAGGCACTAACTAGGGATTTCTTAATAATCTCTATTTTATTTCTCTGTGATCACAATGGTAACTACCAGGCCATGGCATACTTCTAAAATTTATAGCTTAAACTCATGTGCTCCTTGCATAGTCTCCCTGAAAAAGCATCACTCATTATAAAACCACATTGAGGGGACAGTTCAGAGACCTATGACATTGAGGGGACAGTTCAGAGACCTATGACATTGAGGGGACAGTTCAGAGACCTATGCCCAAATGTCAAACTTAGAGCTAGGTTTGCCCATCAGCAAGACTTAATGTATTGCGTACTGGTGCTGCCTGTCATAGGCTGTATATTTTTCTTTCCCTGAAGGATCCAGAATTCTGT
>JADRCD010228689.1:9791-24801 GCA_019843815.1 Montemys delectorum
GTGGTGGTGGTATGTTGTGTCACAGTATATGTGGTGGTGGTATGTTGTGTCACAGTATATGTGGTGGTGGTATGTTGTGTCACAGTATATGTGGTGGTGTGGGGGGGGGGAACAACATGAATGCCATCTTGCCTTGGGGACAGATGCTTTCCCCCAGGAGCTGAAGTGAACTGGGCTGGTGACTTTCCTTGGTAGATCAATTACTTTTATTACCAAAACCACTTCCTGCAAGCTATGTTGATACAGTCACCCCTTATTAAGAGGTGGAAGGGATCCATGTTTATCTTCTGCACCAATATATAAACACCTAAAGACAACCATCTCAGACTCAACAGTTAAATTGCAAACTATAAGATAATATACATGTCAGACATCATTCCTAAGTGATGGTTTGGCCAGAGTCAGCCCATTGGAACATTTCAGAAATTTAGTAGTTGCAAAGAAATGCAGACACCTCTACTGTTCCAACTTCCAACTGAAAATCCAACTCTAGCTCACCACTATAAAGGAAAATAATATGCAGGGCATTCTTACTCTTTTTCCAATTAGTAAGTGCTTGGTGGTGAAGGTCACCTGAGGGCCAGTCTTCTACCAACTATGAACTGACAGGAAGTATGCTATCCACCTTTATGTGCATTTCTGGATCTCTTGCTGGCTTTCATTTAATGGACAACTTGTCAAGTTACAACTCTCTCAGGTGCCTTGCTATGAAGCATTTATTTCCTGCAGATTGGATATTCTTAAGACAGTAACTGTGGCATCAACAGTAGACTGGCAGCAAGAAATCTATTTTCCCCGTTTCCCCAGGTGTTGGACAAGCCTGTTGAGATGCTCCGTAACTGTGTCACCGTGCTCTGTGCGGTCACTTTGATCAACATGTTGTCACAGAGAATTTTTCTATCCTTTAGTTCCCTTCATTACTTAAAGGCCAAGTTTATCTAAATCTTCTGTCATGAAAGTTTTTCAGCCAGATGTAATTGCTTAGAATGTGCTTTGAAACAATGTCTGATCATTTCTGGTAAATAAAAAAAATGTAAGTTGATTCAAAAAATGTTTTTATTTATTAAATTTGATTATATATATGTATACACATATACAAATACATATATGTATGTATATATATATATATATATATAAATGCTTTCTGATTGCACTCTCCCCTCAACTTCTCTAATCTCTCCCTTTTACCTCTCCAGCCACCCACCCCACCCCCATTTCCATATTTCTGTCTTTTTGTTTTGTGAGTTTAGAACCGGCACCTTCCATGTGAACGTGGGTTTAGAACTATTCATCAGAGCCTGGACATCCCCAGACTATACTTTCTGTCCCTACCCTTGCATTCGAGGCTCTGAATACTCTATCTCACAGTATTCATATTTTATGAATGGCTTACCTCACTCAACCTAATAGCCTCAAGATTCATCCACGTCACCTTGTGTCAAACGTCCTTTCCCTTTATGGCTGAATAATATTCTGGTACACAAAGGTAGCATATTTTGTTTCCATAAGCACTTCAGGCTACCGAGGATAACGCTGCTGTGGACATCAGTGAACACATATCTCACGTCCCTGCTCCCAGTTCTTTCCAGTAGAAACGAATCCAGTCTAATCTTCATGAAGGCCCACCAATCTATTCTTTTTTGATATTTTAAAGATAAAATCAGCCTCCTCAAGAGGAAGTCTGATGGCTGAGTAAGTCATATGCTTGGAGCCACCGGGAGACCTGCCATCTTGAAGACAATGCAGCCTCCTCTTGGGCATGACCCCCGCTGGCCCAAGTATACGTGAGCCAGGCAGGCAAGGTGCTGCCACTTACACAGAACAACAGATATTCCAACCATAAGAATCCTTCACGTTATCACAGAAACATATCTCTACAATATGTGCCTTCTGGCCCCATTGAAGCAAGTGTTTTTCAGTATAATGAAGAAATTCTGGCTATAAGTGATTACTTAACCTTCTATTGCCTTTCTCCCTCTTGAAATTACAGAGGCAATAGATTCACAAGGCCAGAGAAACAGAGCAATCACAGGCCAGGGAGTCCAGCTCCTTTATGAAGCCTAAGCATGGACACAGTATGTGGGATGGCTGGTACACATGAAAGAGGCACTGAGGAGGCTCGGCTCAACTGCCCTGAAGGACACGGGAGATTTTACTGCAGAGTCACAGAGAAGGGATCTGGAAGGCAGGCTGCAGAGATGCTCACTGGCTGAGGTCACAGATACCCTTGCCCATCCCATGAATCCACATGGCCATATCCTGCTCTAACAAATACCAAAGATCAGGGGGACCACGAGTTATTTGTTTTGTTTTGGTTTTGTGTCTGTATTTTTGGAGTTTTTTGGGGGGGGGCTATTGTTTTGTTTTGTTTTTTGACATGTAACCTGGGGAGTGAGAGGTTTGGTGAGGGTTAGGCACAAGGACTCTTAATCAAGCTTCCAGGAGGCTGCTTAAGGGAGTACCCCTACACTAGGTAAGTGACCACAAAAAACATGTAATTTTGTAAATATATCAAGCTGTGCAGTTACAATGGGATAATGGTAAGATTTATAGAGTATAACTCATCAAAATAAAGGCAAAGAGATGACAGAACTAAAATCAAATAGCAAGCTTTAGATGCTGTCCCTTCAACCTGGTTAAATGTACATCATGACCAAGACATGGCCAGTTTTAAGTTTTAAATGGTTACCACCTGGTACAGCATTTACACTCATGCACACTATCAAGATAATTAAAAACATGGACTCAATTATTTGTGCACCTATGTTCACCAAAGCACTACACAATAACTGAAAGGTGGAAACAAGCTAAGCCTCTATCAGTGGTTGAGTGGGTAAGCAAACTGGCATGTAAATACAGAGAACCTAAGTTGGCCTTAAACAAGAAAGGAAACTCGACATGTCACACACACAGATGAACCTTGAGGGCTGTCAGTCCAGTTTCTATTGCTATGACAAAAACCAAGACTAGGTCATTTACAAAGAAAGGAGGTTTAGCCCTTCTAGTTTGGGAACCTAGACAGTCCAAGAGTTTTGCCTTGGCCTGCAGTCAAGGACTTGGGTTATGTCTTAGTCAGGGTTTCTATTCCTGCACAAACATCATGACCAAGAAGCAAGTTGGGGAGGAAAGGGTTTATTCAGCTTACATCCACATGGCTGTTTATCACCAGAGGAAGTCAGGACTGGAACTCAAGCAAGTCAGGAAGCAGGAGCTGATGCAGAGGCCATGGAGAGATGTTCTTTGCTGGCTTGCTTGCTTCTCCTGGCTTGCTCAGCCTGCTCTCTTATAGAACCCAAGACTTCCAGCCCAGGGATGGCACTACTCCTTTGATCACTAATTGAGAAAATGCCCCACAGCTGGATCTCATGGAGGCATTTCCCCAACTGAAGCTCACTTCTCTGTGATAACTCCAGCCTGTGTCAAGTTGACACACAAAACTAGCCAGTACAGGTTATGTCATCCATTGAAGAATGTGGAAGGGGAAGAGATCAAGAGAGACAGCAAAGAGGGGAAGGCCAAATGCATTTCTGTAACAAACCCACTGGGCAATCAACCCACTTACTCCTACAATAACACCAGCAGCCCACTTATGAGGAGCCAGACTCCACCCACCACCAGTGCTTCATTGGGGATGGACTTCATACCACATGAATCTTGGGGGAACATTTTCAGACCAAATGAATGCTAAGTGACATAAGCCAGTCAAAAAATGACAAATAGTATATAGTCACACTATAAAGATGCCTCAAGCCACCACATTCCTACAGACAGAGTAGAATGGCAGTTGTGAGGACCTAAGGACTGGGAGACCAGGGAATGTTAGTGCTTAAAGGGGTTCTGAGCTCTGGCGATGGGTGGCAGAATTGCCTCTGAACATATTCAGAAGAGGCTGTACAGTAAGTTTGACTATTTTACCATGACACAACATTAATTAGGAATGCTTTTTTTAAATCATCTTAATTTATGAAAGCATACAAAAAAGTAAAAATCTCAGGAGCGTGTAAGTGGGGAACTCAGGTGTCCCCAGGATTGGCTGGGTGTGCCTTCCTCACCAGCCTGCTATCAACATTTGATTTCAACTGTGTTGTGTGCTCAGTGGACTCTTAAGTGTTAATTTTAAGACATAATACAAGACAGTAGAGATGAAAAGAAAAGAAAAGCATAAAAGCTGCACACCAATAAACCCCTTGTCAATCACAGGCTAGATCCGAGTGGGGATTATCAGAGCAGAAGGCTCTGAGCACTTCAGGAAGCAAGTGCCGGGCCAAACTCATCTCATTTTCTCTTTTAATAAGGTTACGAGATTGGCATATTAGAGGTTTGCTAAGCAGATGAGGGCCTTTATTTCAATATGATGTTAACACTGTCTTTTATGTGCCCTGGGAGGACCGTGGAGATGGGGAGGGGTTGGCAGGCAACACAGCCTGGGAGAAAGCAGGTGCTATCAGAACTCAGAGTTCAGGGCCAGCCAAGTGGCAGGGTCAGGGGAGAGGATTATGACATTCAAGCGAGACACCAAATTTCGATGTGTTCACCTCAACAGGCTGGGATGTTGACTTTAAGACTGAACAGCTGAATTTACCCATGATACAAATGTTCTACATTTGGGTACCAAATTTTTTAAATGCCATAGCAGCCTGTGGTGGAAAGAGAAAAGGCACAGAGCTTTAAGGGCTTTCAGCTCCTCCTGGGGCAGTGAGGTGAACAGGTGCTAGCTGCCCATTCCGTAGAGGGGTCTGTCTGTCCAATGTCTGACAACACCATCCCATCCCCCACATCAATGATGGAACCTTCGAAAGGACACTGAGGCCAGAAGCGAGAAGAGAAGAGCCAGGCGATAAGAAGCCTTCTAGTGCACACATAGATAGGAGCTATGGGGAGAGTGGATGGGAAAGTGTCCCCCAACTTATAAGACTTTACTAAGAATTTGCAGCTCTGTGGAATGAACTACAGTAGCTTAGTCATGGGGCAAAATAGTTTGCCTGACAGTCTTGTAACATGCTAAAACACATCAGTGGCTCAAACAGACCAGAGTCCATGAAACACCGTGTCTTGCTTGAATAAAGTGCAAATGCATTCTAATGCCCTACAGCTGAAGAATAAGATCGGAAATGAGAATAACAACTTATATTTGTTAAGCTGTGGATTTGAAATGCGCAGACCTGGAGCATCTAAGCAAGAACTCCATCTGACCCAAACTTCATTCTTGTCACATCTACCATTCATGCTTCATTGCCTCAGCTGGACCATCTGAGGTGCAAATGTTTCTCTGTAGGTCTCTGGTTCTATTTGTCCATCATCAACACAGCCAAGGATCAAAGCAAGGACTCATGGAGATGTTTAGCGTAGATCACAAGTTCTTCTGGATAATCCTTATATTTAAAGCTTTAAAATTCCTTCCACTCAAATTTCCATTGTAAACATATCAGTTTACAACAAAAAGTAATTGTCTTCAAGAGATACAATCCTACAGCCACACAGGAGGAATGAATCCTGGTATTCTTATAGCAATAGCACATGAAAATAAATGAAGCTAGCAAGAAAGGGTAATGAATCACAGAACAACTGAAATAGATGACTTCAAATACTCTCACCATAAAGAAATGATAAAAGTTTAAGGCAATGGGTATGCTAATTGCTCTGATTTTATAATTACAAAATGCATGCATGAATCAAAATACCACATTGTATCCCATGAATATGCACAATTATTATATGTCAAAAATAAAAAGACCAAAATCAAACAAATGAAAACTAATTGCCTATCACTAACAGCTAATCAGCAGGAATATCTGGCAGCTTTGTTGAGTGATGTGACTCCATTTCAGAGTCAGTGAGCTTTTGCTTAAATAGAGCATTCCTTCAGTTTGCTGCATAGGACCTGGGAAAGCTGATAGCTTGGGCCAGGCTTGACTCTGCTGAATATTTATGCAACAAATATTAACTGAGTATCAATTGTGTGCAGGCACTGCTCTATATGTGAGCAGAGAGGGGAGTGACCCCATTAGACAAGAAAAATCCAGTTTAAGGATCAGGAAAATTAACCTAGAGACATGATTGAGAAAAGCAAGAGTACATTGGGGAAGAGCCAGTGTAAGCATTTCCATCAACGGCCTAGAAGGCAAGAAGTACCCAGAAAAAGGTGGAGAAAGAAAGCAACCACCCAGGAGCATACTGAAGACTGGTTTAGGTATTCATAGAGGTTGTGCAGATCTTCAAGGGAAGATGGGCAGCTGATGGGCAGAGAAGACAGCAAAGGCACAACCAGTGAGGATGCAAACTGAACAGCAGAGAGCCCAGGGAAGCATGCTGTGACACACAGGGAGGATTCCAAAGGAGGCTACTATGGCAGACATATGAGAGCCCAGGGAATGATTCTCCAGAGGAGGATGCTGTGACACCCAGGTGAGATCCCAGAGAGGATGCTGTGATGTCTAGATGAGAGTACAGATGGGGATACTGTGGTACTCAGGTGAAAGGACACTGTCCTCAGGAGAGGACACTGTGATATCCAGAGGAGGATGCTGTGAGACCCAGGTGAGATCCCAAGGAGAATGCTGTGATGTCTAGAAGAGAGAACAGATGGGGATACTGTGGTACTCAGGTGAGAGAGCCCAGGAGAGGAAGCTGTGATATCCAGAGGAGGATGCTGTGAGACCCAGGTTGTTGTTACAACCCGTTGAGGGCCTGGAAGACGACACTATGACCTCAGGTGAGAGTCTAGGTGTAGTGTTGCTGTTTATTCATTCAAGATGTTATATGATCTTTGCAGTCTTGGATCAGAGCATCCATGATCATCCACAAGCTCCTCGAAGGACTGAGCCTGTTAACATCCTCTCACAGACAGAGGGTGGCCTTCCAGGCTAACTGGTTGCTTCCTTCTTCCTGAGTTTATGAAATGTTCATTGCTAGGAGGAGCTGGGGTGCACAGGTAGTGGGAAGCTGACAAAGCCCTGGAGGCTGCTCTGACTGGTGTCATCCATGCTCCCATAGATGTATTAGTTCACTAGGCTGAGTTTGGATCAAATCAGTTCTTTGGTCTACTGAGAGAATAGACATTTCTGAGCCAGTCTGCTAGAAAAGTCATGTGATATCGAATAAGGATGCTATGGCCCCCAAGGGAAACCCAGGAGCTTGAACAAAAGAAGCAGAGGTAAGGATGGAAAGAAGGGAGCAGCCCTGGGAGTGTTCAGGCAAACAGGCAGGGCAGACAGGCAGGCCAGACAAAAGAAGTTGAGGGACCTCACAGGCCTGGGAACTTAGGAAAGAACAATACAAAAACAGAATACCTTGGCTTTCCTTTCCCCAGAGGCACCCAGGCAATGCTCTGACCAACGTTCCAAGCCAGGGTTTGTGAGTACAGCAGACCTGTAGCCTATTTATTTATCTATTGCTCAACACAGGTAGGTAAAGGCAGAACATTCCAGTCACCCTTGGAGACAAAATGTCCAGAATGAAAGTATTATCCTGCTTCCTGGATGGCAGCTCAGTTAAAATGCTACACATACACACACACACACACACACACACACACACACACACACACACACACTGGGTGGGGGGGTGTTCTTTGGAGATGAAGTGTGAAATACAGACAAACAACAATGCATTTGAAGTCTGCAGGGTTTGTCTTTGGCCTGTCCTAGTTAGAGAACCTTCCAAGGCTGGTAGAAGCATCCGAGGCAAAGAGACTGCAAGGCTAAAGGACCACATCCTCCACTTTCATTACATCATCCCTCACAGGAGGGACAGGAACTCTAAAGATTTAAAAGGTGAATGTCCATAGCCCAATTAAGACTTCCATGGCACAGCAGGGCACACATTGGCCAGCCTCACTCTTCTTGGCTTGGCCTACACTATATCCTTGGATGTGTTCTGTTTCTATCACCCCACCCTAACTCAGGGGTCCCAGGCTCCCAGTTCCCTTCTTTGCTATTGGTTGAGTTAACTCCTCCCATCCATCACCTCTGGCTCTGGCTTTTTTCCTAGAAACCACTTTAACACCATGATCAAAGAAACTTGGGGAGGAAAGGGTTTAATTTATTCAACTTATACTTATACCAAATGGTTCAACATTGAAGGAAGTCAGGACAGAAACTTAAAACAGGGCAGGATCCTGGAGACAGGAGTTGATGCAGGAGCCACAGAGAGGTGCTGCTGACTGATTTGCTCCCCATGGCTTTGCTTAGTCTGCTTTCTTATTGAACCCATGAACCACCAGCCCAGGAATAGCACTAGCCACCATGGGCTGGGCCCTCGTACATCCATCTTGAATTATAAAAAATGCCTTACAACTGCATCTTATGAAGACATTCTCTCAATTGAGGTTCCCTCCTTTCAGATGACTCTAGCTTATGTCAGGTTAACATAAAATTAGCCAGGACAGGAAGTATCTCTCTCTCTCTCTCTCTCTCACACACACACACACACACACACACACACACACACACACGTATGTTGGACTGGAAGGCCACAGGCTAGCAGAAGGTTGAAGAGTATAACAGTCACAGTTTCCACTGAGGTAGATAAGAAGGCCTGACAGCTAAGGCTATTGCATTGGGAATATATTGTGTGTGTCCGAATGGTTCAGATGCACACATGCACACGTCACCACAGTTTCAGACTTTAAACACACACGAGTAAATGTGTCGTACTGTTCTGCATCACAGCTGGTGACCATGGTGACAAACACACAGCATATTTTACTAATGGCCAGAAGAGAAAGATAATAAGATTCCAAACACAAAGCGGAGGAGATTAACATGGCCAGCAGCCTGACTTTACCTGTACAAACTGTACGGCAGAAATATCACACAGACTTCACCTTAAACCTGGACCACAACTTTCTGTTACTCAGACTTTTGAGACAAATAAAGAAGGGACAGTGGATGAAGAAACATACATGTGAGACTCTTGTTTTCTCCTTTTGATCCTGAGCACCAAAAAGAAAAAAAGAAAAAAGAAAAAAGAAACGAAGAAACGAAGGAAGGAAGGAAGGAAGGAAGGAAGGAAGGAAGGAAGGAAGGAAGGGAGTTGGTTTAAGGAGGAAAAAACTTCAAATACATTAAAATTTATTTTAAAACAAGATTTTCTTCTAGCTCAGAAGTCTTTCCTTCATCACATCTCCAGAGACACTGGTTGAAGTCACAAAATTGCACAGGAAAATCACCACTTCTATATTTCTTTACAGCTAAATTTCTTCACCACCCTGGAAGTTATTTGCTCCGTTCCCAGAGCCCATGTCTGTGAGAAGTCAGAAGTGCTTAAACACTGATTTTCAGCAAGCAATAGGGGTTCAATATTATGTTATAGCCAATAAGACTATGAAAACTGAAGAATGGGTTTCTCTGAATCACTTTTTTAAAGTCTATGACAAGATCAAGGGGTTGGTACAGAGTTAAATAAAAGCTCTCTATCACACCAGAGAAAATCGCAGCATACACAGGGCCATTAGAAGAAGCAGAGGCCTCAGAGTGGGTGAAGAAGCAACCCAGTGCACCCCCAGTGTGCTGTCCTTACTATGTGTCTACAATGAGGTGTAAGACATGGAGAGACTGGATAGTGAATTCAAAAGTTCCCCGGCCTGCTGTGCCCAATCCCAGGGACACAGGACACATGTCAGCCGGTCAGAGGTCATCAGTTAGTCCCCAGGGCCTTGCTAAGACCTCCTGTGCAAGCTTCCTCTCAGCTGTCAATGCATCTCTCCCACCCTCCCTCTCCCTGGGTAGTCGGTTCCGTTCACCTCACCTCCAGCCACCTCCCTCCATCATGGCTGATACTGCTGATCAACCATGTCACCTTTTCAGAAGTCTAAACACTGGGGATAATTCTTTGCAATCTTCCAGAAACTACCAGGCTTGCAACCCAATAATGAACATCTACAGGTCAGGTGACACCTATGACCGTCTTGGACAGTGACCTCTCAGCAGCTGACTCTATCAGTGTGACAAAAAAGGATACTTTGCCTTCATGATGTCAGAGAAGATAAAGTGTAGCTTAGAATGCTTGAAGCCCTGAGTGACAGCCCTCAGTGTACACACACGTTTGAAATGAGATATACCCATAACCCCGACTGTGAGCAATCCTCCTTTGTCTTTGCTCCTAGATTAGTTTATTATTGAATTGCCAATTGATCACAACTAAAACTGCTCTGGGTTCCCACAGTCTTCTGACAAATCTTATTTCTTGTTTTACATTAGCAGATTCACCATTGCACATACTCTCACACCATTGTAACAGATGCACCTCTGCTCACAGTAAGTTAGAGCCCAATAAACCCACTTCAATGTAAAATGTCCAGGAGGGGGGGAAGCGAGTACAAGGTAAAGTGAGTAAGAAAAAAAAGAATTAATTTTAAAAATTTTTTAAAAGATTGAAAAACAAGATTTTTAAAAATGTAACATATGGCGAAGTCAAAGTGTGGGCAAGTAGTGACGTGCTAGCTGCCGGCCCTCACAACAACATGTCTGACCAGGAGCTGCTGGGTAAGATGATAGTATTATGCGTGTGCTGAATGCTCAAAATTCAAAACCTGAAGTTTGGCCTTTATCAAACGCATATACTGTTTAATTCCCATCCTCTAGCTAAGGCCTCCTACCTGGGACTCTGCAGATCAGAAGTGGCCCCGTGCTGGTGCTTTTGGTTCCCAGTGACCTCACTTGTTGAAAATAACTAAAGGTGAAGGAGTGGCACTGAGATTCTCTTGCCTGCTCCTGAATTCATCAGGTGGAGCTTTGCCTAATACAGTGGCTATCAGTGGGGCCCCACAGAACCCCAGAGGACTTATGGAAGAATTTTATAGCCCCATAGGGGAGAGTTGGGGGTGGGGGGGCAGGCGTTGCATGGCCTGTGCCCTACCTGCACACAGATAAACTCCATTTTCCCATAATAAGATATCTGGTAAGATCTCACTAGAAGAAAGAAAAGGCTCCCATTGTCTACAGAATTAAAAAAAAAAAAAATCAAAGAACAACAAACAAAACACTTCAGATTTTAATATACTGTGCACACAGATAGGAAAACCCGAAGGAGCATTTTTTTTTTTTTTTTTGAGGCAGCCCAGAGACCCTGGAGCTGCAGAGGTGATTCACAACAGTGAGGGTCTCAGGCTGTAACACTCAGTTATTTCAGAATCTGAGCGCACTGGGCATGGGAGAGGGGACCAGGTTTCTGCTGAACTTGGAAGCCAGGGTCCCTGAAGTGCAGCCGTGATGCTCCCCTGCTGAGGAGGCAGCCTTTCACAAAAGGACAAAGGAAATAATCTTTCCATCACCTTGAAAAGAGAGGGGGGCAGGAAGCAAGGAGGGCAGAAGCTGAGGGAGGAGACAATAGGCCAGGGGGCTGGGAGTGTCAGTGTGGGAGAGAGTAGGAGGTCAAGGGCAGGGAGGGTGTAAGAACAGAGGAGCCCTCTGAGAGATGGAGCCATCTGAGAGATGGAAAGACAGACTGGCAGCCCCTTGGAATACAGGGAGTAGAGGGCTCTGATCACAGCTCCACCAGTGTGCCCCGTTACCCAGCAAAACCCCCACAACAGGACAGGGACAGGAACACCAGGGCCAAGACACAAACAAGACAGGCAAGGCTGAGCACACATACACACACACACACACACACACACACACACACACACACACACATACACCCGTATGATAGCACTTGTCCAATGGAGAGAAGGTCTGGGCACTCTCTGGAAATGTAGTATGAGTCTACAAAATAGTGTTTCCCAACTCTCTTTCTCCTGAGAGCTTTCTGGAAACATCTGTAGCATGGCTACAGCAGGATGAGCAGATTCAGAAGGTGTAGACAAGTGTGTGCAGCCACTGTGTATCAGGCAGGTGTGTGTGTTTGTAATTCCTCTAGACTCTGCACAAAAGCTACCTAGCAATTCAGGTCCTGATCTGATCCCTTCCTCTCATCCCCCATAAACCATCATTCTAGGCCGGTCCTCCTATGGCTTGACTGTTCAGGAGAACACTTTGCCTAGGCCAGCTGAGGCGTTCTCTCCTGCTGCATTATACTGAGTTTTATAAAACACAACAGCACGGAGTGCTCTGTTTCAAGGCTGATGGCTCTCAGACAAGAGGCAAAGAGCCCAAGGGCAGGAAGAGATGGATACAGCCCAGAGTAAGGTACACAGTGGACTCCTTAGCAGGCTCTGCCCAGACAGACAAACACTGCAGTGGAGTGTTGCAGGGCAGGCTGCATCTATACAATGTGATTCTCTTGATCTTTCTCTAGATTTGCTCAAGAGCTGCATGCGAGCAGGGCCCACAGCCAGTGACCTCAATATGTTCATTTTACAGAACAAATCTCTACTGACATTATCGACTGCCTCACCTTCTCCATCCCCGGGGATAGCTCAACTGCTAAAGCTGGGTCCATAATCTAATTCAACCAATGTCAGCAGGAGCAACTCAGGGTGAGGGGCGGGAGGCAGAGCACAGCTTAGGGAAGACGGGTTTTAAAAGTCATCTAAAGCTACCTCAAAGATGGCACCAAATGATGAGCTGTCTAGACAGGGCATCTAGGCTTCAGTAGACATATTGATAATATAATTCATGTAACTAATTGTAACAGTTACAGTGGCATTAAAATAGCAGAGCCATATTATGCTCACAAGTCTACATTTGATTGGCAGAAGGCAAATGAAAATGAGGTTTGGCTCATGAAGCTGAAGGCAGTTGCTGACTGCTTCACAGGGCTTCACAGTGATTCCTGAGGGGTGAGTTAGGAAGGAACCAGAATGGTCTAGAAATGTCTCTCAGCATTCCCTGGAGCACTGCCACCCTCTGTCCCCTACTCCACACTTATACCCAGGCAAAGAAGAGCAGCATTCCCCCCACCACCACCACTGTGTCAACACTGGTTTTCCTCAAGGCCATACACCAGGATCAGGCGCCCCCCTCCCCGAGCCTCCCCCCCCTCCCCGTGCCCTTCCTTGCCATCTCTGACTACCTCTTGGGACGAGGTAACTTGACCCTGCACAGTTGTGATGGGCCCTCTTCTAGGGCTAAAGGCTGGTGTCTATTTTCATGGATATCATACTATTTCCAAACAAACAAGGAATCAACTGACTCAAGCAGGGAGGCGTCATGTTAGGTGACGCCCCAGGGTTGGGCAGCGTGGTACTGTAAGAATTGAGCAAACAGGGACACTTCATAAAAATACTGGGAAGCCAGGAATGTTCATTAAGCTTAAAGTCAGGGAGCTTCAAAAAGAGTTTACTGAACAAACATTCGTCCCCAGGAGATGCCCTAATTGCAGGGAGTAATGCTTGGTTCCAGGAAAGGTCCCCAGTAGGGGGTGGATCTTCCCCAGTATCTCTTCCTCACCTGGAGCACAAAGGTCAATGGACTCAAAAGACAATGGGCTCCACCAATTCAAGATAACCAACTCATGCTGTAAGCCTGTGTTCTGGAAGGGTATAAAGAGTGTGTGCTTTTGTTCCTCGGGGTCACCTTTGCCCCAATTTCGGGACAACCCCAGGATACTGGATCATTAAACCTCTTGCTTATTGCATCGATCTCCATCTCTGTGTCTTTGTGAGTGGGACGACATCCTGGATGTAAGACTCGGCTCCCTGAATCTTACAGTACATACCTCACACTTGCTAGAGGGTGTCTATGAAGGCCATGGCTATGAGGTACAGATGGCCTGGCTGTCACAGAATGAAGGACTCTTAGAAAAGCATAGTCTATAGCTCTTCCCAGAGAGACAAATCCCTTTCAGGGAGGAGACTACTCTACCCCATGCACAGCTCACCACATAAGTATGTCCTGCCCGGCTGCCTCATGGACTCCAGATTTCCCTATTCGTGCCTAAAGAATTCAGAGTGTATTTTACTGTGTACTCTCTGGAGTTTTAAGAACTAAAACAAAACCATTTTTGTTTGTGTTTTTAAGGTAAGTTCTTTCTATGTAGTCTATGGCTGGCCTTGAACTCATGATCCTCTTAGTCTCTGGAATGCTGGGATTATAAGCCTAATTAAGAAATTAAATACTGCAGTAGCTAAATAAAACTAGGCAGAAGCCAAAAAGCTACTTCAGAACATTGGCTTAACAACCCTACCAGACCGGGCATGGTGGCGTAGGCTTTAATCCCAGCACTGGGAGGCAGAGGCAGGAGGATCTACATAGTGGTCTACATATGGTCTATATAGTGAGTTCCAGGCCAGCCAGGACTATAAAGAGACTGTCTCCAACACCTGCCCCCACTCCCACCCTCCAAAATAACAACTCTACTCATGATAAAAAGACACAAATTTAAAAACAAAGAAAAACAATGCTTGCCAGAAAACCTTTTATACTGACTCCTTTTGTCAGTACCAGGACCTTCCTTCTTGTGGACATAGGAACATTACTGACCTATAAAACCTGCACGCCCTACATTTTTAAATCTAGAATAGGCTCTGACCCTCCACAAAGCCACACGTTCACACTGAATACACAGAGAACCAAGCCTGGAGTGCTTTCAGAGAGACAGGATGAACAGTATGGCCTGTGAATAGAGCCTGGCCACACTCTAGTCCTTACCTTGATAACAGCAGCTGCTTCCGAGAAGCCCATTGGTGCCTGGCACAGCCAGTCTCAGAATCCCAGCAAGCATTCAATCTATGCACACTCTTGACATGCTTGCTATTACTGCTGACTGGATTAGGGAGGGAGTCCTCCCTGAACATGGCTCTCCTGGCAGCTGAGTTGTGAGCACAGTGCTGTTAATAGTTATCCTGGCTCTGTCTGGCTGCCTTGGTGACCTCACATGGTCCCAGATGCAGAACAGGGTCTGAAGGTCCATCGACTCAAAGAACCATGAACCCTAGAGCTTGAAGCCATTTCCCACTAAGGCTGATGGATTAAAATGTGAGTAATGGGACTGACCAGGAAGAGTGGGAGCCTAGGATACACACAACCCCAAACATCTAAAAGGAAACAAACAAAAGCCAACGGTCAAGAGACGGAGAATTGAATCCAGTGGCACAAGCTTGTGTCTCTGACCCTGGCCTGCTGTGTAC